>JBBPBX010080949.1:0-16055 GCA_038048925.1 Garcialebias charrua | reverse complement strand
GTGGTTCCTGCCTCCGTTTACAGCTGATTAAGAAGCAGAAGCTCCTCGAGACTGAAGGCCTGATGTTGACCAGCAGGACCCTGAGCCTCTTATCATAAAGTGGAAGAAAAGACCCTTAGACCAGTTTGCTGGGTGACCAACTTAATATGAAGGAGACTGATATCAGATTTTAGGTCACTACAGTTTCTTTAAAGAGTGAGGAGGATTTAAATAAAAAAACACTTACCAGGAACCCAGATTTAAAAATTCACAAAGGCAGTTCCAGCTCTTCAAAGACTGACGTTAACGAGGACGATGAAGAGGATGATGAAATGACCAATCCAGACTCTCTACTAAAGAACTCATCAGACTTTGAATCAGAACGTGAAGACAGTATGAAAGACTGGAAGGAGAGCAGGGCTTCTGAATCAGAGGTAAAAACTGTCAAGAAATCTTTGAGCTGCTCTGAGTGTGGTAAGCAGTATGTCAGTAACAGGACTCTTCAAAGACACATGACAAGTCATTCAGGAGTGACGTCTTCAAGCTGTCTGCTTAATAAGAAATGTGTTGGAGAGAAGAAAAATGTAGAGTCACGCAGAAAAGTCCAGACAAGGCCTAAATTAATAAGCTGTGATGACTGTGGTAAAAGATTTACTTTTAAATCATATTTAATCTCACACATGAGAGTCCACACAGGAGACAAGCCATTTCCTTGTGATCTTTGTGGACATAGATTTAGTCATAAGACAGATTTAAACAAACACATGAGAGTCCACACAGGAGACAAGCCATTTCCTTGTGATCTTTGTGGACATAGATTTAGTCATAAGACAGATTTAAACAAACACATGAGAGTCCACACAGGAGACAAGCCATTTCCTTGTGAACTTTGTGGACAAAGATTTAGTCATAAGGCAAATTTAAACTCGCATATGAGAGTCCACACAGGAGACAAGCCATTTCCTTGTGAACTTTGTGGACAAAGATTTAGTCGTAAGGCAAGTTTAAACAGACACATGAGAGTCCACACAGGTGACAAACCATTTCCTTGTGATCTTTGTGGACAAAGATTTAGTCATCAGGCAAGTTTAAGCTCACACATGAGAGTCCACACAGGAGACAAGCCATTTCCTTGTGAACTTTGTGGACAAAGATTTAGTCGGAAGACGAGTTTACACAGACACATGAGAGTCCACACAGGAGACAAACCATTTCCTTGTGATCTTTGTGGACAAAGATTTAGTCATCAGGCAAGTTTAAACAGACACATGAGAGTCCACACAGGAGACAAACCATTTCCTTGTGATCTTTGTGGACAAAGATTTAGTCATCAGGCAAATTTAAACTCGCATATGAGAGTCCACACAGGAGACAAGCCATTTCCTTGTGAACTTTGTGGACATAGATTTAGTAAGAAGGAAAATTTAAACTCACACATGAGAGTCCACACAGGAGACAAGCCATTTCCTTGTGAACTTTGTGGACAAAGATTTAGTTGGAAGACGAGTTTAAGCAAACACATGAAAGTCCACACAGGGGACAAGCCATTTACTTGTGAACTTTGTGGACATAGATTTAGTCAGAAGGAAAATTTAAACTCACACATGAAAGTCCACACAGGAGACAAGCCATTTCCATGTGAATTTTGTGGACAAAGATTTAGTCAGAAGACACATTTAAACTCACACACAAGAGTCCACACTAGAGTGGAAACGTTCTACCAGAAAATATTAAAATAATCATAGCCATGAGATGCAACTGGTGTTTTAACACCCAAATAAAATTAATTTTGATTTTGTAAAATATACTGTATTCTGTAACAATTTTTGAACAAGTTCCTAATCTATGATTTGCTCCTAATTTCTCAAGAATACTTTAAAAACAAACTAATTAAACCTTAGATCATAATTTGGATTATAGATGTGGTTCTACAATACTGGTTCAGTGGTTGTGCAATATGTGGAGAGAACGAACCAACCAATCAAATTGTTTTTTCAAACAGTCAGACCCCATAAAATGTTATTCATGTAATTCCTGAGAGAATTGTTATTTAATTAGTTAGTTACTTGGTTAATTAACAGATTTCTCATGCAGATTAACTAATTGTGTTTTAATTAAGGATGGGGCTGATCCAGTATCAGTATTGGCCTCGGTCTCCTATACCAGCATAATTTACCTATCGGATTTTTCCGATACATTTTTTTAGTTAAATGTTTAAAAAAATAATAAAACTGTATGTCTCTCTTATGATTGTCTATTGTTGTCACTGTTTTCATTCTTTGTTGAAAACAGGTCTCTCTTGTAAATGAGGCCTAGAGGCTCAATGGGATTAACCTGTCTAAATAAAGGTTGAATGAATTGCAAGTAATTAAAATTAGAATTAGAAGTTCTGCTGTTCATCATATTTCTGTGATAACTCAATCATATTTCCAATCATTTTACAACAAGCTGTTTGATTTAATACCACTAAATCAATGTTGAAAGTTTATTATCAAATGTCATACTTTATGATGTAAAAGCTTTTGTTTCATTTTGCTGTATTTCTTGATTTTATTTTACTTTTGATTACAATAAAGCTTATGATTGTGGAATAGTTTGCATCCTGGTAATAATTTGAGTGAAATGCACTGATTTATTTTCAATAGAACAAAACATCTTCATTTTAATTTGAGACCTAGTGAATCTTACATACATTTTCATCAAATTGCTTGTGCCCTGCTACAAGTCCAAATTCTTAGTTTACATGTGTTCAAATGTTCCATAAATCAACCAGAAATGGACCTTTAGATGACAGTTGAACAAACATTTAGTGACCACCATCATTATTAGTGTTTTTACATCAAGAATCAATTTAGATTCAATTCTGTAAGACCGATGACATTTCATTGTTTCACTTCAATTAGTTTTTGCTGTCTAGATAAGGAACCAATAGAATAGAATAGAATAGATCTTTATTGGCATCGTCGATTGTACCGGGGTACAAAACATTGCAATTGGCGCACGCACCATCCTTAAGAGGGGACGTACGCACGAAAGCCGCAGCAGAAATTAATCCGCGCCGCCAAACAATCAGATATGGGAAAAAAAGGAAGGTTACAATAGGATAATCATTGGTATTCAAAAAAGAATCTATCACATTTTGTCTTAGGACATTCTATGATAAAGTCAAAAAACTCTACCAGCTCAAGCACAAGATAAGACAAAGCACATGTTGCATTTTGGTGGCGGAGCAGGGAGATAAGTCTGTGAGCAATCGTCCAGATAGAGCACAGTTCTGCAGATGGGCTCAGCCGCTCATCTGAATGCACACAGAGAGCTCTCGGGGGGGGGGGGGGACAGTTCTTCCAACAGCTTCAGACTCCAGGAGAGGTTTGCAGTCAGCCTTTGTTCAAGGTTGCTTGGGGTGTCCCGATTAGATTAGTTGATTTATTTATTTTCAGGGCAGGCTACAGTGTACTCTGACTGTTAGCCTTGAGTCCAGGTGCCGTCTGAGTCCAATTCGTCCGAATTATGTGAGCTTTCATTCAACCCGAGCTACAGGTCTCCCTCTCCTCCCTGATGTCGCCCGCTCGGCTGTAAACAAGTCCCAAACCGCAACGCAGGTCTGCGGTCGTCCACAACTGTTCCCATCGTGCGATTCAGCTCGAACAACAGCTGGTTCATTGAGGTCACAGCTCGGATCAAAGAGTCGTTCTGAGCAGGAAGTTTCGACAGCGCGTTGATCGCCGCGGAAGTCCTCCTTAGTTTCCAGTAGCAGAAGCCCCCGCATAAGCCGAAGAGCAACACAACTGCTACCATAAATCCAATTATCCACAGATCTCCACGTCCTCGACCGAAAGAACGGTCAGACACATCATTTTCCACTCCACACGAATCCATGATGTACCCAGCCGCATGCGTGTCGAGGGGGCACGCCGGTTCTCCTGGTCCGGATCGCTTCGTGGAAAAAAAATTATTGATAGAGGAGACAGCCCACGCAATTAAATCCATGTTCCAAATAGCTTCGAGTGAGCACTGAAGAGTTGCAGACGAGACAAAAGAGCAAAAGCAGGGAGGAGGAAAACTTTAGGGCAGGAGAGGATTAAGAGGGAGGAGTGGGATCTCTTCAAAACTTTTGGAACTTTCATGTTTCCCTTAAATGGGTTTTCAGAGGGATGGTGAAACCCTGACGACTCTCAGGTTCCAGCAGATGCTTCTTCCATTGGTAGGCAGGATTCACAGGTTTCAGGTTTTCCAGCTCACACTTTTTATTCTGTGTGTGTACATCTACAAATTATCAAGTTTCTGAGTCAACCCAGTTCAACATGGCCGCCACAGCCACTTGACCTTAGAAACAAGAAGTTGTCTATAATTCATGAAAAAAGAACTCATCAACAGCCCTATTCTTTTCCTCCATAAAATAAGTTGTATTCTGACGTGTTGTGTTTTAAAAACTGTTTCTCCATTATCTCCTGTCTTTGCATGAATTCTGAAAATGTACTTTAGAAGTTTTAGTATAGATTAGACACTGATCACTGAAATCAGCTGCAGCTAGTAGAGTTCAAAAGTGAAGGGCAAGGCAGACCTCCGCGCTGGACCGAGCGCCGCGCCACGCCGTGTGAGCGCCGTGCGAGCGCCGTTGCACAAGCCTTTGAACACTCGCGTGAACGCGCCAAGCTCAAATTTTACGACCGCTCACGCGCGCGCGTTCTCAGAATAAGCTGCCCGGTGGCGGACTGTTTTGTATGAGACACAAATGTATTAAATATCTCTTCTTCATCGCTGATCGGACTTTTCTTTTGGGTTTTTTTGCCCCCCGCAGGTGGACCTAAGAAACTGGACCTTAAAATGCCTCTGACATGCATGAACACAAAAAGAGGAAGAACATGTTAATATAGAATAAATTCAGCATAATATCCATGAATTAGTTCCATGGCGTGGCCGGAGTGAAACAGGAAGTGACAACAAAGAGGAAGAAGTCTTTCAAAATCTTTGTTTCTACAAGATGTGACTCTTCTTCATCTTTCTTTAATAGTGACTGTGAATAATGTAAAGAAACATCAGACTCTGTGCTCCTGTCTGTGTTAGCTGTTGTAGCAATGATGTGTTTCCATGCAGGCGTTGTCATCTCTCCGTTCCTGCACATGCAAATATCTCCACAACTGTTCATGTGAGCTGCGTGAATTGATTCTGCCATACATCAGTAATGTTCTCTTTCCATGAATGCTTTAGTGTTTATCATGAAAACTGGATGTGACAGGAATTCATCCAGCTTTCAGGAGAAGAACATAGTTTAACTTCCCTCGTGGACTAAAGAAAAGCAGGAAGTTAGGGTTTTTGTAGAGCTTGACCCAGTTAAATCCACTCCGCTCATTGGCTATTCACCAAAATAAAGGAGTGAGTTTGCTCAGGTCAGAGAGTTGAAAGTCTGAAGGTTGTGCAGGATAACAGAGAAATAATGGGCCTCATGCACGAACATGTTCGTATTTTTATCCTAAATTCCTCTTACTTTTGTTCGTACGAAGCGTTCGCACGAACATGCCACGTCAGATTCAACAAACTCTTCTATCCTCACGAAAAGTGTGTAAATGAGTTGCGTAAATATGATGAATCCCTGTTCTAACCACCTGCGCGTGCACGCGGAGAGGTTATTTACATAATTCCCACCCCTCAAAACACCATATAAGGCTACGTTTCCTGCCTCAGACGTGTCCATTCATTCAAAATCAAGAAGTAAAAAGAAGAACTCTACGCGTTTGGAGATTGAAGTTCTGCTCTCAGTCGCGCTGTGGTGCACCGCTACACCCCCCCCGCAAGTGTCGGATGGTCAAATATTTTTAATATTAGTGTAAACAACTGTGTTACATTATAGTTTCACTTATTCAGAAGAGCTGTGGCGCACCGCTACCCCCCCCCCCCCCCGCAAGTGTCGGATGCCTCAGACAGCAGGAAGTGTCCATTCATTCAAAATCAAGAAGTAAAAGGAAGAACTTTACACGTTCGGAGATTGAAGTTCTGCTCTGTTCTGGACCCCCCCCCCGCAAGTGTCGGATGTGTCTTTGAACAAAAGCATTTTAAAATGTCTCGAAACTACAGTTAACTTCATATTAATATTAGTGCATGTTGTGTCTCCCGTGGGTCGTACAGTATCAGATATCAAGAATAAATGGTTTGATCTGACAATGGCTTCAAAGAAACGTCTCGCCGCAGCACGGTGCTCTATGACAGGAGGTGGTTACCGAGATGGATGGAAAAATAAATGCCATGCGCACCTTGCGCAAGACGCGTGCCAACAGCATGCGTGTTCAAGCTGTGATAAAGCCGAGGACCCACTCAAACGTGCGGCGCGCACGGACCATCCCCGGGGCACGGGGGCGCCACGCGCGGGAGGCGCATGGTGGTCGACGTGGGGACGTGGCGGCGCGGGGCGCGGGGGGGGGGTTTGAAGCCGCTTTATTTTAATTTAACCAATTTGTGTCGTTGCATTTAATTTCTTTTAAACTCAGAATATTTTCTAAATAACGAAACATGAGTTATTAGTGAAGAAAATCCGTCTGGATAACAGCGGACCAACTCATAAATTATACGACAGCTCTAGACCACACGTAAATTTTGTTCGTATCTGAAAAAAATCTTAGGATACGAAAACATTGTTGAATGCCACAAATGATCCTAAATCACTCGTACGCACAGTTTAAGAACAAATCTGTGCGTACGAACGGTTCTTGCATGAGGCCCACTGTTTTTAATGACAGTTTCTTTATTAGAATCAGCAAACACACTGTCGCATACACCTCCTGCATACGTCACTTCTTGTGCTGTCTCTCTTCGCACTCTGGTTCTGGCCGGCCCACGGAGGTTGTTGGCGGTCCGTGAGGGAGATGTGTGTTGTTGCTGGCTGTGGAACGCTCTGCTCTGCTCCCGTGGACGCACTGGCCCACGTGCAGCATGAGGGTCTGCCCGAGGCGACACTACGTGCTTGCGTACCTGTTCGAGCACCTCAGAGAATGAACGTAATTGTTCAAAAACAGTCTGATAGTGCGTCCCGAACAGACCCTGTGAGGAAATTAGACCCTCCAGAAACTGCTTCTTCACATCCTCTGGGATGGTGGAAGAAAGTCTGAGCCAAACCTGCCTCTGAAGCAACGTGGCCCACACTGATATCCTGGCCGAACATGTCGCTAGCACCATACACACATTGGTGATGGCGTCAAGAGCTGCTCCAGCCATCTCGTGCGTCGTCTCGTGCGTCGTCTCCCGCCCGATGCTGAACACCAGGAGTGTGATGTTGTTAGCCGTAGCACCAACCTGGGATGAACACC
Organism: Garcialebias charrua; assembly: GCA_038048925.1. Lineage (NCBI taxonomy): Eukaryota > Metazoa > Chordata > Actinopteri > Cyprinodontiformes > Rivulidae > Garcialebias > Garcialebias charrua. The sequence goes on along the minus strand of JBBPBX010080949.1, from coordinate 8,775 downwards.
TGTGAATGCGATCCTGCATCTTGGTGGCAAACTGGTCTCCCGGTGAAGGCAGTGAAACAGGCTTCCCCACATGCTTTGCGGGCCTGAGGCCGAACACGGCAGACAAACTGGGCTCCAACGGCGGCACCGGGGGGAAGGCCTGGTCCGTCAGTCCCTGGACCATTGTCACCGGAACAAAAGATGAAACCAGGGCTCTCATCTTCAGTGGCTCGCTGGCCTCACCCAGCAGCAGAGAGAGGATGTTGGGGACACAAGGCCAGATTGCCTACGCCTGGCTCCCAACCTTGGCGGCGAATCTTCTTACTAGAAGTGATGAAGATGCTTATGTGGTGCCTTCAGGGACCTTCAGGCCACACATGTTTGCTGCCCACCTGATCATGTCGGGTAGCGCGTTGGTTAGCGTGACATGAGCGCCTTGCTCGTCTGCATGGGGTGGCTTCTGTCCCACGTCCTCAGGAGATGGCGCTCGGCTGTTGCACGACACTGTGTCAGAAGGCTGGAGGGGCGCTGAGTCCCTTCCTCCGGACGGGCAAGCTGGGCCCCGAGCGTCAGCCTTGGCGGCTTTTCCGGTGGCTATGGCTGCTCCCACGGTGGGGGGTAAGGCCGGTCCCGCGCATTCCAGAGGAGATGGCAGAACGCGGCAGCTAATCATCTCCGGCAGGCAAAGGAAAGGCGAGGCCGGTTTCGAACCTCCAAAAGAGGATGGGCCGGCCTCACTAGCTACCCCCGAGGACGCAAAGTTCACCAACTGCTTGAATCACGGGCTGGGTGCTGTGCCCTCCATCGGTCGAGCCACTATTTCCCTCTGGGAAAAGAGGTCTAACCAACGCTCCTTTTCTTCCATTGTCAGGAGATGGCAGGTCGGACAGGCGGGCTGCTGGACCATGGCCTGCTGAGCGTGGTCGGCTCCAAGGCATGTTTCACAGAGCGGATGTTTGTCCGTTGCCAGGATGAACCCAAAGTTACATCCTGCGCATCTCTTGAGGTGGTCTAACAGACATGTTGTTTTTAGAAGTTTCTTCGTTGGTTTGAAAGATTTCTGGGAGCAGTTTCTCGGTCAACGGGGGCTTTTATGATAGACCAAGGTGTGGCCCACAGCAGGTGGGCATGGACTAGAAGTCTTCAGTGTTGGCGTGAGGGGCAGGGATAAACCCAATAGGTGTAGCTTAAAGGGCGGAGCTTACATGAAATAGAACTCCTGTTGTGCTTGAAGCCTGTTGTTAAATCAAGAAATTTACAATAAAACAAACTTATTGTTGAATAAACAAATATTTTAAAGTACCTAATCAGTAAGTCAGAATCTGAATCAGAATCAGAATATCTTTATTGACATCGCAACAAGGTACAACGGGAACATGTACGCACAGTCATCACAAAGCTGGACTAAGTGTACGAAGCTGCAGCTGATTATCAGCGCAGCCATCTCATTTCTTATCAGAATGATGATCTTAAGGAGAACTATAAGGGTAGATAGTGGTATTACAAAAAAAGATATTTCACATCTTGTCTATTAGGATACAATATGAGACATAATAAAAACTACCAGCAAGCACAGTTAAGACAATTTACATATGCATTTGAGGTCCAGGCGGTGAGATTTAGTCCATGAGCCTCATTCAGATCAGCCACAGTTCTGTGATGTTTCCAGCCAGCATTTCTGATAAGCGCTCACAGAAAGTTCTCCAGGGAGGGGTGGGGGTGGGGAGTGCGATAGATGCCGTTCTTGTCCTTGGTTACTCATGACCCATGAGAAATTTGATAGTCAACCCATTTCCAAGGCTGTTTGGGAGTCAGATTCAGATAAGTTTGATTGTTGATATTCTTCAGGCAGATGATTTTATTTTCCTGCAGCCTTAATTGTCCACCTGGACAATCCAAATCCAATATGGTTTAATTGTGGGAATCCTTCCACTGATCCATGTTATGAATCCTCATCTAGATTGATTCCATCACGCTGACAAGTCCCAAAACCCGCAGGTGCCTGCGATTCTCAGAAATCGCCTCCACCTTCCGGTTAAGCTCCTAAAGCAGCTGATTTATTAAGGTCACGGCACGGATCAAACTCTCACTCTGACTCAGAAGCTTAGACATGGCAGTAATCACCGCTGAAGTCTTCCTCAATTTCCGATAGAACAGTGCTCCACAGATGCCAAATAGTAAAGCTCCTGCCATCATAAATCCAATTATGTAAACATCTTCGACATCCTCCACAGACAGGACTGAGAGACACATCATCTTCCACTTGCCCCAGGAATCCTTCACGTAACCCTCAGAGTGTGTCTGTGACGGGCAATCTGGCTCCCCCGGACCTTGTCGCTTTGTAGAAAAAATCTTGTCAATAAAATTGATCGTCCATGATACCAAATCCATAATCTCACTTTGCGTTCGAGAGATAAGTGCAGAGGAACTGCAGACAAGACAAAGAGCCAAGCAGGGAGAGGAAAAGACGGGAGAGGAAAAGCAGAAGCTGCCGCTTGCGACCAGAGAAGGGAAAAAAAAAGGTCTGGAGGAAGATACAGTTGCAGTTTGTCAACTGTTGTTATTTAATGTGAAAGAAGCATTAATACTGTATCCTAATAGCCTTCATAGTTAATTGACATCAAGTACATTTGCTTTTCAAACAGCTTGTTTGAATTTTATTTTTAACATTCATTCATTCTTTCAACCTTTATTTATACAGGCTAGCCTCATTGAGCTTCTGACATTGTCCCAGGACAATGTCAGAAGGGGTTCCCCTGGGCAAAGTGACATCATTCAGGGCAGTCTTTACCGATGCGTCTCTTTCCATTGGGACTCATTTACAAAAGGGACCCGTTTCACTCACACCTAGGGTCAATTTAGAGTTACCAATCAGCCTAACATGCGTGTTTTTGGACTGTGGGAGGAAACCGGAGCACCCGGAGAAAACCCACGCATGCACAGAGAGAACATGCAAACTCCACCCAGAAAGGCCCCCGGACCAGGATTTGAACCGGGGACCTGCTCGCTGAGAGGCAGCAGCTCTACCAGTTGTGCCACCATGCTGCCTCAGCGCATGCAACGATAACATAACAATAACATGTAACAACGATACATATGACAGGATTGGCCTTTCACAGAATAAAAGAAAGCTGAGATTTCAAAATGACTGTGTTTGGCAACTTTGTGTGTCAAAGATGCAAATATGTTGATCATGTTAATAAAATAATAAATCAGCCACTAGGGAGCACAAGCCAGTGTATCTCTTGCGCCGGTCCCAAGCCGGAGCAAATGGTGAGTTTGTAGGGATTGTGATTTTGTTTTGTTTATTTGTTTAATATTCAGCCCACCTTGTGTTGTGTGTTCCCTTTGTTTTGTTTATTTGTTTAATATTCAGCCCACCTTGTGTTGTCTGTTCCCTTTGTTTTGTTTATTTGTTTAATATTCAGCCCACCTTGTGTTGTGTGTTCCCTTTGTTTTGTTTATTTGTTTAATATTCACACCACCTTGTGTTGTGTGTTCCCTTTGTTTTGTTTATTTGTTTAATATTCAGCCCACCTTGTGTTGTGTGTTCCCTTCTCTCAGTTTCTGTGTTCTACAGTGTTTGCCTCCATCTGGTGTTGTGTCTCTGTTCCTGCACTCCCTGGTTTCCTGGTCTGTCATTTCCTCTTATGGTTTTCACCTGTGTCCTCACAGGTGTTTTGTCTCATTAGTCATGTGTATATAAGTCAGCTCCTGTGTGTTGTCCATTGTCGTGTCATCGTTGGGTCTCCCCTGATGTCTCCTGTGTTGATCCTGTTTCATGAAGTGAGTTTGTTGCACAGTCAGCCTTTTGATTTATTATCATTAAATATATATTTTTTGTAACTTCTGGCTCCCTGTGAGAGTTCTTGTCTGCACCATTGGGTTCTGTCCTGCCTGTAATCCCTGACAGTATGACACAACCTAATTTGAGCCCAGCAGACAAGTGCTTCCTCTCCAGGCTGTCTGAGGAGGATTATCAGGAGCTCTGTGAATCTGTCCGGAGGTTTGTGGACTCAGGCACCTCCTGCAACCTGTGGAAAAGGTAGTTAGCCACAAACAAACTTCTTGATGAATATATCCGTCTACCTGGACTTTGTGATGCACCTGGTATGGAGGAATTCCTGGACGAGAGGCTGGCAGAAGCGGAGTGGTTGGGGCCACTCGTCCGATCCGGTGCTGTTGGTCCTTGTGCCCCACCCACACATCCTCCTGAAACAGAACCGGACTCTCCTTCCACTACATTTGTGATCCTTGCAGCCCCTGCAGCCACTCCTAAGCCTGCCACAGTCCCCACAGTTTCTTTACCTCCTGCAGTCTCTGCTTCTTCACAGTACAAGGATCAAACCTTTTCAGACACTCAGTTTCAGTTTGTTTTTCTTCACCTGCCTGTTCTGCTTCTCCCTCGCCGCCTGGTTCTGGACCGCGCCGACGACGACGGAGAAGTCCTGCTGACCCAGCCTCAGTCCAAGTGGCTGATTCGCCTGCTGCAGCCGGTCCTGAGCCTGCAGCCGGTCCTGAGCCTGTGGCTCCAGCATCTCTAGAGATCCCTGGTGGGAGCCCCTCACGTTTCCTGTCCCGAGGCGTCCCTGGAGGGAACCCCTCACGTTTCCTGTTCCGAGGGGTCCCTGGAGGGAGCCCCTCATGTTTCCTGTCCCGGGAGGGTCCTGGAGGACGCCTCTCACATTTTCTGTTCTGAGGGGGCTCTGGAGAGCACCTCTCAAGTTTCCTGTTCCGGGTGGGCCTTGGAGGGTCTCCACAAAGCTGACGTATCCACGTTGATGGATGGTCTCCACGCCAATGACGTCCCACTGCTCGACGACGTCCCACAGCTCGACGATGTCCCACCGCTCGACGACAGTCCCACCGCTCGACAACATCGACGACGTCCCACTGCTCGACGACATTGACGACGTCCCACCGCTCAACGACATTTACGACGTCCCCCCGCTCGACGACGTCCCACCGCTCGATGACATTGACAACGTCCCACCGCTCGACGACATCGACGACGTCTTACCGCTCGACGACGTTGCACCGCTCAACGACGTCTCAACGCTCGACGACGTCTCAACGCTCAACGACATCTCAACGCTCAACGTCGTCTCAACGCTCGAATACGTCACACCCGACGTCTCAACTCTCGACGACATCGAAGACGTCTCATCGCCTCCTGCAGTCTCTATGCTCGCAGAAGATGTCTCGCTGCCGCCGCCGGCTGTCTCAAGCCCTCCCGGCCGTCCGGCCGCCCGGCTCCTACCTGAGGGATGGCCTCCCGGCCGACCGGCTCCTACCTGATGGACGGCCTCCCGGCCGACTGCCCGACCTGCCTCTGCCTGATGGCCGGTCTGCCGTCCGCCCTGTCATTTTTTGTTGTGTTTGCCCTTTATCCTGGTGTTTGTCCTTGTGTTTCTTCGTGCCCGCCGTCCTTGCTGTTCCTTCCTCCTCCCGCCCGCGGTTTCTGGGGAGTGGGTTTCTGGGGATGTCTGGAGACGTCCTTTGAGGGGGAGGTACTGTAGAGATTGTGGTTTTGTTTTGTTTATTTGTTTAATATTCAGCCCACCTTATGTTGTGTGTTCCCTTTGTTTTGTATTTGTTTAATATTCAGCCCACCTTGTGTTATGTGCTCCCTTCTCTCAGTTTCTGTGTTCTACAGTGTTTGCCTCCATCTGGTGTTGTGTCTCTGTTCCTGCATTCCCTGGTTTCCTGGTCTGTCATTTCCTCTTATGGTTTTCACCTATGTCCTCACAGGTGTTTTGTCTCATTAGTCATGTGTATATAAGTCAGCTCCTGTGTGTTGTCCATTGTCGTGTAATCGTTGGGTCTCCCCTGATGTCTCCTGTGTTGATCCTGTTTCATGAAGTGAGTTTGCTGCACGGTCAGCCTTTTGATTTATTATCATTAAATATATATTTTTTGTAACGCCTGGCTCCCTGTGAGAGTTCATGTCTGCACCATTGGGTTCTGTCCTGCCTGTAATCCCTGACAGAGGTTTGTGTCAGGAATGGCATCCAATGTAAAACACTTTTGCCAAAACTATAATGCGAGTTCATCAAAGCGAAACCATACCGGATCAGTCAAGGCACGAGTTAACAGCGACGCCACCACTGCTGTTGACAAACAGGGTGCCGGCGAAAATTGTGGTGCTGTTAGTCGAAAACCACGAGGAGGGAAACATGTCAGGAGACAAAAGGAGAAAAGGAAAGTGAAGAATGTAGGACTGAGGGTTGCAACTCTAAATGTGGGGACAATGACAAGTAAAGGTAGAGAGCTGGCTGACATGCTGCAAAGAAGGAAGGTAGACCTGGGAGAGGATGCTGGCGTGATGTCGTGATGTTCGCCGCTTCTCCACGCTGAAAAGTTGTTTTACTGTTGCTATTATTTTGTTCAGAGGTTTTTTTAATCAAGGACTTTACGGACAGCTTGGTTAGTACTTCCTAACCGGAATATTGGGCTGTCTGCCTCCTGTCAAACTCCAGCACAAACCTTGCACAAACTTTGCTTGGAGAACTACGTGGCTGCAGTTTTTGTTTTGCTTACCTGCTGCTTCTGTCAACCTCCTGTGTCGTCTGGACCGTTCTGGACTTTCTCCTGTGCTCCTCTTCAAGTTATGCTCATTCAAGTTACATCTCACTGCTTCTTGGTTATTTCTCTCGGAGCCGTGGGTCTGCTGTTAGCGGCTAGCTCTGTGCTAGCTCCCCCCGGTTTGGCTGGTGTGATGTTGACCTACTCCGCTTCGCAGCTGCTTGGACTTAACAACTGCTCCATTCCACCTTCTGTTTCCATCATCAAACAACTGGGACTTCTGCGTAGACCTCGTTACATCCATAGAGGCTCTCGAAAGAAATCTGTTTATTCTCGCTCTGAATTGATTCCGTCCGGGAGACGTGTCGCACCTCAACTACGTCATCAGAACGCTGCGTCTGTAGTCCCTTGTAGTCCGCAGCGCACGAGGTGGCAAGGAAAACGTGGAGTGGACTTCAGTCTGCTTAAACCGGTTCAAAAAGCTCCTACACCAACTAGCATTAAAATAGAACTTTTCAATGTACAATCACTATCCAATAAATCATGTCTAATTCATGATCACATTCTGGAGAAAAACTTGGACCTCATGTGCCTCACAGAAACTTGGCATCAACCAGACGTGTTCAGTTCTCTGAATGAAGCTTGTCCCTCTGGATACAGTTATCTGCAGAGAGCCCGCTGCACTGGCCGCGGTGGTGGTCTGGCTGTAATCTACCGCAGTAATTTAAAATTGTCACATCTGTCTTCTCATAATTTTTCTTCTTTTGAATGTTTGGCCTTCAACTTCAAAGCCCCACTCCTGATGAACGTTATATTGATTTATAGACCTCCCAAACCGCATGTTTCATTTAACTCAGAAATGCATGACCTCCTCACTTTTTTCTGCACCTCCCCTGTAAAAACTATTTTTCTTGGCGATCTAAATATCCACATGGACAATTCCTCTTCCCCTCTGGCTACAGATTTTAAGTCTCTTTTGGAATCTCTCAACCTCACCCAACATGTGGACGCCCCTACGCACAACAGGGGGCATACTCTGGATTTGGTGATTACAGACACTGTACTCAATAACTTGTCTGTATATGACCTGGGTGTCTCAGACCACAGGGTCATCTCCCTGGAAGTGCCTTCAACTTCGCCTGCTTCTAACCCAAAACGACCTATCCAGTTCCGTGACTATAAAAACATTTCCCCTGATGTTTTGTCTGCTGATCTTCACGCCCTGACCGCTGTCAATCACTCATCTGCAGATGACTCTGTGGATTACTACAACCAATCTCTCCAGGAGCTTCTGGACCTACATGCTCCCTTGAAGTCAAGACTGGTGTCTTTCTCCCGTTCAGCCCCTTGGTACACTGGTGAGCTGCGCAGGATGAAGGCAACTGGCCGTGCTATTGAGAGACGTGTAAAATCATCTGGTCTCTCGGTACATAAGCAAGCGTACAAAGAACATCAGAAAGCGTACGCCTATTCTCTTAAAGAAGCACGCTCCAAATATTATTCCAACATCATCAACACCTGCCCTGGAAACTCTAAACAGCTCTTCTCCACAATAACTCATCTGCTTAATCCCATTAAACAAACTCATGAGGACTCTGTTCAAAAATGCAACCTGTTCCTCTCATCATTTAAAAACAAAGTTGACACTATCAGATCTCAGCTCCACAACCTCCCTGATCTTAGTGTGCCATCTACCCGTCTGCTTTCTGGGACCCTGAGCAGCTTTGATGAAGTCGTTCAGAGTGAGGTAGAGACCATCCTCAAGAAAATGAAGCCTTCATCCTGCGCCCTGGATCCCTTCCCCTCGTCTCTCATAAAATCCAATCACTCTGCAATAAGCCCATTAATCACACAAATAATAAACAAGTCTCTACAATCTGGTCATGTTCCATTGCCTCTAAAAACTGCCATCATTAGGCCTCTTCTGAAAAAATCTAATTTGGATCCCGACATTTTTTCTAATTACCGCCCAATTTCCCACCTCCCATTTCTGTCCAAAGTGCTGGAGAAAGCAGTTGCTGCTCAGCTGCAGGACCACCTACAGCAACACTCTCTGTATGAGAAGTTCCAGTCTGGATTCAGAGCAGCTCACAGTACTGAGACTGCACTGCTGAGAGTAACAAATGATGTCCTCATGGCTGCTGACACTGGTTCTCCCTCCATCCTTGTCCTCCTTGACCTCACTGCAGCCTTCGACACTGTGGACCATAGTATCCTCCTCCACCGTCTTCATGTGGAGGTCGGTCTCTGTGACACTGTCCTGGACTGGTT
>JBBPBX010080948.1:0-16055 GCA_038048925.1 Garcialebias charrua | reverse complement strand
AAAACTAACACTGTCCTGAGTTTTTTGCATAGTGGTATAAGAGTATGAAAATTTACACCAACTCTAAAACTAAAACATTAAACATTTAATGAACATAATACTGTCCTGAGTTTTTGCATACTAGTATAAAAAAAAAGAGTATAAAAAGTATAACTAAAATAAACTAAAGGTTTCTAGCATTGACATTTGCAAAGTGGCAAAGCAGCGTATGAGTTAATGTACACAGTATATGTATGAGGTAGTAGTTGATGTTGTTATAGAGGCAAAAAGTGGCATATGCAGTAAGGCACATTGGGCATCCCTAAATAAGACCGTTCAGAGCACACTGTATATGTATCAGCAGTGGTGTAGATATTAGAGTAGTGTAAATGTAAACAGTAGTAATTACATGTAAGCAGTAGTAATAAAAGTAAACAGTATTAATAAATGTAAACAGAGAATGTAAACAGTATTATGATTATAGGCAGTGATGTAATACAAACATTAGTGCAAGTATGAGAAGTAGTGCAAACTGTATGAGCACATGACCGAGAGTTTAGTGAATAACCCGTTTGATGACACAGAGTCCAGTGTTAAAATCTTTGTGTTGTGTGGTAATGTGTGAGAAAGTTTTAGTGTTAAGGCAGTTCAAATGGGAGGGGGGGCAGAGCAGGCAGAGTGTTTAGCATCCTGACTGCCTGATGAACAGAGCTGTCTCTCAGTCTGCTGGTTCGAGCCTGGAGACTCCTCAGTCTCCTTCCTGATGGCAGCAGTCTGAAGCAGCTGTGTAGTGGGTGTGTGGGATCACCTGCCATGCAGTGGGCTTTCCGAGTGAGGCGTTTGCTGTGTAAGTCCTGCAGTGAGGGGAAGGAGGTGCCGACTATCTTCTCAGCTGCTCTCACAATGCGCTGGAGGCTCTTGCGGCAGGATGCAGTACATGCACCAAACCACACAGTGATGCAGCTGGTCAGGACACTTTCTATGGCACCTCTGTAGAAGGTGCTCATGATGGGGGTTGAAGCTCCAGCCCTTTTCAGCTTGCGGAGAAAGTAGAGACGCTGGTGAGCCTTCTTTGCCAGTGCTGCAGTGTTCCTGCTCCAGGACAGGTCCTTTGAGACGTGCACTCCCAGGAACTTGGTGCTGTCTACTCTCTCCACTGCGGTGCTGTTGATGGTCAGAGGGGCATGTTGGGCATCCTTCTTCCTGAAGTCCACAACAATCTCCTTTGTCTTCTCCACGTTGAGAGTGAGATTGTTGTGTCCGCACCACAAGGCCAGGCGGCTCACCTCGTTCCTGTAGTCCGTCTCATCGTTGTTGCTGATGAGACCCACCACTGTTGTGTCGTCCGCAAACTTGATGAAGTGGTTGGAGCTGTATGATGGTGTGCAGTCGTGTGTTAGCAGGGTGAATAGAAGGGGGCTCAGCACACATCCTTGTGGGGCCCCTGTGTTCAATGTGATGGTGCTAGATGTGTTACTCCCGACTCGTACTGTCTGTGGTCTCCCGGTCAGGAAGTCTAGCAGCCAGTTACACATTGAGGTGTTCAGCCCCAGACTGTCCAGTTTAAGGATGAGCTGTTGGGGGATGATGGTGTTAAATGCCGAGCTGAAGTCGATGAACAACATTCTAACATAGGAGTCCTTCGTGTCCAGATGTGTGAGAGCTGTGTGAAGGGCAGAGGAGATGGCATCGTCGGTTGAGCGATTAGGTCGGTATGCAAATTGGAAGGGATCCAGGGAGTCAGGGAGGACAGATGTGATGCTTTTCATGACTAGCCGTTCAAAGCACTTCATCAGGATGGGGGTGAGTGCTACTGGGCGATAGTCATTGAGGCATGCGGGCGTTGCCTTCTTTGGGACAGGGATGATGGTGGTGGCTTTGAAACAGGTGGGGACGATGGCCTGGCTCAGTGAGATGTTAAAGATGTCCGTGAAGACCGCTGCGAGTTCCCCTGCACAGTCCTTCAGCACACGACCAGGTATGTTGTCAGGACCAGAGGCCTTCCGGGCGTTAATCTTGATGAATGATCGCCTTACGCTGTCTGAGGACAGCGTCAGCACCTGGCCATCAGGAGAGGGGGGGAGTTTATGTGCTGGTGTGCTGTTACTTGCCTCGAACCGAGCAAAGAACTCATTCAGTTCATTCAGCGCAGAGGCTGAGCTGTCACAGGTCTGGGGGGGTGGTTTGTAGTTTGTGATGGTCTGTATTCCCTGCCACAGACTGCGTGTATCCCTGCTGTCCTTGAAACGGTGAGCTATTTTCCCAGAATACTGCCTCTTTGCCTTTCTGATGCCCCGGTCCAGGTTGTTTCTGGCTGCCCTCAGGCCCACCTGATCTCCCGCTTTGAAGGCAGCATTCCTGGCTTTCATGAGTCTGTGAACCTCAGCTGTCAGCCATGGCTTCTGGTTAGCCCGAACAGTGATGGTTTTAAGGTTGGTTACATCATCAATGCACTTGGTGATGTATGAACATACAGTGTCTGAGTACTCCTGGAGACATGTGGTGTTGTTTGTGGTAGCAGCTTCTTTGAACATACCCCAATCTGTGGTGTCAAAACAGTCCTGGAGTGCCTCTGAAGACCCCTCTGGCCACACTCGTATCTGCTTGCGGACTGGTTTTGTGACTTTCACCAGTGGCCTGTATGCTGGCTTTAGCATGACACAGATATGGTCCGAAGCACCAATGTGGGGGAGGGGGACGGCTCTGTAGGAATTTTTCATGGTGGTGTAAACCTGGTCCAGGGTGTGGTTTCCTCTTGTTGCAAAGTTTATGTTTCTGTATGTTTTTGGTAATACACTCTTTAAATCTGCATGGTTGAAATCACCAGCCGTGATGAGAAAAGCATCAGGGTGGGCTGTTTGTTGCTCACTGATGTGCAGATATAGTTCATTCAGTGCCTCACCTCTATCTTTGCTGTTGGAGCTTGGAGGGATATATACAGCAACAATCAAAACAGCTGTAAACTCCCTCGGTAAAAAGAACGGTCTGCATTTAATAGTCATGAACTCCACTAAATGTGAGCAGTGTTTGTAGACCACAGCAGCATCACGACACCATGCGTTGTTGATGTAAACACAGAGCCCGCCTCCGCGAGTCTTACCTCCCTTGATGAAAGCTCGGTCCGCTCTGTAGCATGTTAGCTGCTCCAACTGGATAGCGTGGTCCAGAACGTTGTTGTTAAGCCACGTTTCCGTGAATACAAACACACAACAGTCTCTCACAGTCTTTTGTGTCGTTCGTAGCAGGCGTATATAATCCAATTTGTTGTCCAAGGAGCGCACGTTAGCCAGAACCATGGATGGAATAGCCGGCCTGTGTGGGCTAGCTGCTAGCCTAGCTCTGATACCTCCGCGTTTACCCCGCTTCTGATGGAATAGCCGGCCTGTGTGGGCTAGCTGCTAGCCTAGCTCTGATACCTCCGCGTTTACCCCGCTTCTGTTTAGCTCAAGCGGAGGTAAGGAAAGTTATCAAGAAGGCAAAAAAAGCAAAATGAAGGGATTATTGTGACACAATAGGCAGAACGACTCCTATAGCTAACGTATGGGGAATGATAAAGACCATGAAAGGAAATAGACGTGAAAGGACATACCCAATTTTAAAACATGACAAAGGAACAGCGATAAAAACTGAAGAGAAAGTAGAAATAATGGCAAAAACATTTGCAATGATCCATAGTTCAGATAATTTATCAGAGCAGGGAAAATGCAGGAGGGACCAAACAAGAAGGGCAAATGAGATAATTTTGGATAGTGTAACACCACTAGGTCATATCATGGATGCACCTTTTTTCCATGCAGGAAATGAAGAGGGCAATACTTAAATCAGGTTTAACAGCACCCGGAAAAGATCAAATATGTTATACAGGTAGTCCCCGATTTACGAGCGCTCTGATCTGCGAGGTCCCAGACTTACGAGCTGCGAATTTTTGGAAAAAACGAAAAAAATACTGAGTTTTCATGTGTTTTTTCACTACAGTTAGTTAGTTAAGCATATAAACACACGTTTCCGATCATTTTTATGCACTCAAAAGTAGTTTTTAGATGAAAATAGAGTGTTTTTAGTCGCGCTAGCGAAAACCGTTCCAATTTACGAGCGGATTTCCGGATTTACGAGAGAAATGGCGGCCGTTCCAAATTACGAGATTTCCGGTTTACGAGCGCCTCGTTATAACGGATCTCGCTCGTAAATCGGGGACTACCTGTATTATGTTAAAACACTTAGGACATCAAGCAAATGGAAAACTTTTAGGCCTGTTTAATAAAATCTGGGAAGAAGGAAAGTTACCTAGTAATTGGAAGGAGGCAATTATAATACCAATTCTCAAACCAGGAAAGGATCCAACAAACCCTTCAAGCTATAGGCCCATTGCGCTTACTTCATGTATGGGAAAGATTATGGAAAGAATGATAACTGAAAGGCTTACATATTATATAGAAAGTCGAGGATTACTTTCATCATACCAAAGCGGATTTAGAAAAGGAAGGGGTACGATGGATCCTGTTGTGTGTTTGGAATCAGATATTAGGAAAGCTCAGGTAAACAGGGAGGTAGTAGTAGCAGTATTTTTTGATGTTGAGAAGGCATATGACATGGTATGGAAGGATGGGTTGCTTATCAAATTATATAAAATGGGAATAACAGGAAGGGCATATAGTTGGATCAAATTTTTTTTGATTGATAGAGTCATACAGGTACAGATAGGTATAGCGAGATCAAATAAATATAAAGTTGATAATGGAACTCCACAGGGCAGTATCATAAGTCCTTTACTGTTTTTTACTTTCTTCCGGCACTCGGCAAGGCAGGTCGCATATCTTTCTGCTCTTCCCTCCCTAAGTTTTTCCTACTCCCTGCTTGCTTTTCGTCTCGTCTGCGACCCTTCAGCGCTCACTCGAACCAATATGGAATTAATAAATTGGGCTGTTTCTTCAATGGATAAGATTTTTTCCACGAAGCGGACCGTGCCAGGAGAAGCTGTCTGTCCCTCCGACACACACGCGGCTGGATACGTGATGGACTCGTGGGGTCAGTGGCAGCCCATGTGTCTGACCGTCTTAAGTGTCGAAGACGTGGAGGATTTGTGGATTATTGGATTATTGGTAGCAACTGCTCTGTTTTTTGGCGTGAGCGGAGTTGTTTGTTACTGGAAGCTGAGGGAGGCTTCGGCAGCTATCAGCGCGCTGTCGGCACTACCTGATCAGCAAAATTCTCTGAACCGGGCCGTGAGCTCCTCATCCCAGCTGTTGTATGAGCTCAATCGCTCGCTTGGAGCAGTGGTGGACCACCGCGCACCTGCTGTCCGTTTTGGGACTTGTTTACAGCCACCCCGGATCAATCAAGGGACAGATGGGAGTTCATGAAGCTGAGCAGAGCGGAACCACATATTTGGATTTCTTTCGGCCATGAAACAGCACCACAGACTTGAAGGCGGCAGTGGAAAAGAACACTGTGGTCTATTGGATAACAAACAAGAACATTATCTGGCTTCTGCACATGTCCTTGAAAAGTAAGCTGTGGGAAGCCATTCTCCTGGAGTGTGGAGCTGAAGAGTCCCCCCCCCTCCCCCTCCCCAGAGATTTCTGTGAAGCCTCAGATAACACCCAGCTGCACATCTGCTGAACTCTGTGTTTGTCTGAAATTACTCACAGACTTATCTCCTTGCCTGCCGTATCTCCATTTGTTATTGTAACTAAATGTGCTTTTGATATGGTTTTTACTGGATCACGCGGTGTCTTGAAGACAAAATGTGATTCATCTTTTTTTAATATCAATGCTGTGAAACCCCGTGTCTCTGCCTGTTTTCCTGCTTTTGACCTTCATCTGGGGACAGATTGGGACTGGCCGCGCTATGAGCATATCATGTGTTGATAAACATATCATGTGTTGATAAACATGTCATGTGCTTTGTTCAGCTGCAGCTTGTTTGCACTCATTCTCTCTCCTGGATGTCTGTAACTACATATTTACGCTGTATTGATGAAAATTGATGCAATGTTAATAAACCTTCTTGATTCTTGATTCTTGATTTTCAATCATGGTAAATGATGTTTTCTCTGGACTTGATAAGAATATCATGCAATCGTTATTTGCGGATGATGGAGCCTTGTGGAGAAGAGGACGAAACGTTAGATTTGTATATGAAAAAATGCAAAATGCCATTAAATCTGTTGAAAATTGGGCTTATGACTGGGGAGTTAAATTCTCAGTAAATAAGACAAAGACAGTTGTTTTTAGTAGAAGGATGATTGAGGAAATAGATTTAACACTGTATGGGGAAAAATTAGAAAAAGTAAGTAAATTTCGGTTTCTGGGAATCATGCTTGATTCAAAACTCCTTTGGGATGATCATGTCAAATATATTGAGGGAAAATGTAAAAAAGTTGTGAATTTGATGAGGTGTTTAACAGGACTAGATTGGGGGGCAGATAAAGTCAATTTAAAAAAGATTTATGTTGCTCTGATAAGGTCGGTAATGGACTATGGATGCATAGTGTATAGGCAGGCTGCGAAAACTACACTTAATAAATTGGACGTAATTCAGAATCAAGCTTTAAGATTATGCTGTGGAGCCATGAAGACCTCTCCATCAGGTGCAGTGCAGGTGGAAATGGGGGAGCTCCCGTTACAATTAAGATACAAGCAAAACATGATGAATTATTGGGTAAGCTTACAGGGACATAAGAAGGAGCACCATCCAGCAGTAAGAATTTTGATGCCATGTTGGGAGAGTGGAAAGGCTAAAATAGACTGTTTTGCTTGGGCAGCAAATAAATGTGCTACAGAAATGGGAATAAAAGAAAAAAGATATTGCGCTGCCGTGCCATATTCAGTTACACCTTTTTGGTTATTTCCAAATGTGACTGTAGATTTAGAGGTCTATGAAAAAATACAGTTTAATAAAGATATGAATTGTGTAGATTTTGTACAAGATAAACTTAACAATGCATACACATCTTTTCTTACTATATATACAGATGGCTCAAAGGATTCAGAATGAGGTAAAACAGGATTTGCTTATGTTATTCCATATAATTATGAAG
The DNA here is from genome assembly GCA_038048925.1 of Garcialebias charrua. NCBI lineage: Eukaryota > Metazoa > Chordata > Actinopteri > Cyprinodontiformes > Rivulidae > Garcialebias > Garcialebias charrua. Next base: position 9,036 of record JBBPBX010080948.1, on the reverse strand, counting down.
CAAAGAACGTCTGATCACTTAGCTGTGTATACAGTGGAAATGTTAGCAATTCTAATGGCATTACAATGGGTAGAACAAAATATGAAAAATAGAGTACTTATATGTTCAGATTCATTATCATCGTTAATGTCTATTTTGAATTTCTCATCCAACAGTCATCAGGAACTGGTATATGAAATATATGAAGTTATATTTAGACTTACACAAGCTAAAGTACAGGTTACGCTCATGTGGATACCTGCTCATAAGAATATAGAGGGGAATGATGCAGCAGATCATCTTGCTAAATTATCTCTAAAACAAGTTGGAATCATGGAAATCGCATTTGGTAAATCTGAAATGAAATCTATTATCAAAAACCAAGTTAACTCTGATTGGCAGCGACTCTGGGAGGAGGAGACTAAAGGTCGTCATCTGTTTCAGATACAGAAGAAAGTAGGGAGAATGGAAATGATTGGACGAAGTCGAAAGGATCAAGTGGTGATGACAAGATTACGGCTTGGTCATACAGGATTAAATAAAATTTTGCATTTGATAGGGAAACATCCAACAGGTCTTTGTGATTGTGGCATGGACATGGAGACAGTAGAACATGTAATAGTCCACTGTGAAAAATATAGGGTGAGTAGAGAAAAATTAAAACAGGAAATAAGAAAATATGGGATGGAGACATTACGAGTGGACAGGTTATTAGTTAAACATGACAAGATAAATGAGGTACTTATTAAATTTCTTAAGGAAACAAAACTGTATACAAGAATATAGTTTAGGTAGGTAGTACCATAGATATAATACCATAGATATAATAAACACTAGATAAGACAGCCCCGCTGTTGGCCAATGGAGACCGACATCGTCAGACGGCGGCCATCTTGGGACAGACAGAACGCCCACTCTTAACATGAATGTGAATGGTGCATTCACTATTAAAATAACCATAACTTGCTTAATTTCCATCCGATTTTAAAACGGTTTGGTTTGTTATAAATGTGAGAGATGTTGTTATAATATGGTATACTTAAGATGGACGTTCACATGAAAATAACGTTATGTAGACACTGTATTGCACTAGCAGTATACACAATAAGATTATATTTACATCTATTTCTAAATACATGTTTATTTCCAGCGAAATTAACTGACATATGTTACAATGCTAATAAATATTTAATACTATTTCATCATAAATAGTATTATTATTGGTGATATGAAATTAATTTATGCCAATTTTTTTCCCTACACATTTAAATATTATGTAATATTAAATACATTATTACACCAACCTTGGTCAATATGTGTAGTTTATTCTTTTTAGATACATGAAAAGATTTAATAATTGAGAAATATAAATAAACAAACAAATAAACAAAAATAAACATCTGATAGTGTGACATCTGATAGTGTGACAAGACTCTCACTCCCTCGGTGCAACAGTAACTATTTAAACATTAAAACACTGAAACATATAATAATAGACATAAGCATAAAATAGTAAAACTTTAACACTGTCCTGAGTTTTTGCATAGTGGTATAAGAGTATGAAAATTTACACCAACTCTAAGGTGACCTGGCACGGCAGACATCACAGGACAACTTTGTCAATGCCCGTCGCACAACAAAACCTTGAAATAGAGTTAGACAAATGAACAATATTAATAATAAACATAGTAAGTAAAATTAAGGTTACATTTCCTTTTTAGGACTTTTTAGGACTATCATCTCATTATTTGACCATCATTTCAGTTTTTGAACATTATATGCTGAATGCTAGCACTACAGGTAATAGGTCAAATCTAGTATAAGTCAACATCTACCTGAAATGTACACAAGTGTGTTCTCCACAAGACCATCGAAGCGGCTGGGAAGGTAGCTGTGGTCATGTATAAGAGCAGGAATGTCAGCAAATGGTGATGGAAGATCTTCTTCTTCTACAGAGGACATATCTACAGCTGACAGGTTTGTAGATGTGTCAATGTGGTAGAACTGGTCAGCAGAGGACATTGGTTCAACTGGTAGTGACTCTGTCTCATCCTGTGCGGTCACATTGCCTTTTATGCTTGGTTTAACACCACACCGGGCCATCAGCTTTCTGAAAATGTTCTTGAACTGGCTGGCACTAGGGTTGTTATTCCATCCACCTTAAAATAGACACAAGATATATAACAGTATATTACATATTCACCGATTTTTCAAACAAATAAACAAACCAAATGTATTTTCCTAAAAAAAAGTGATCAGTGCAGAGCAGTGTCCTGTCCAGGGCAACAAAACCCTCTCTTCTCAGGGCAACTTCCCACTGCCGCCTCCTCTCTCTGGTTTTGGGAAACCTTAAAAACATGAAGAAGATGGTCATTATTTTCCACACTTCCTTTCTTTACCTTTGAATTATAGTAATGACAATTATACACATATATCATACTTTTGGTGTGCTTGCATTTACTTTTGGTACAATAAAACAGCTATTAAAAATTGTGTCCAAAAGAAACACTAAATCATACATCATAATTTATATAAAGATACTTTTACAAGCCGTATACCATACCATACCATTTTATTTATAGAGCACTTAAAACAACAACAAGGTCAACCAAAGTGCTGTAAATATATGTCATTATTATGTAAATATATATTATGTATAATATTATGTCAATAATATTATCTCACATTTTTTGTGTGTAGCGTGACGTGTAATGTGCACTGATCCAAAATATAACTATGATTATTCTAATTAAAGTAATAATACTGTCACAGAGTCTTACTTGTGAAATGTGATCCCAAGGTTTCTTGTTTTGATGTTACGCCTATTGGAGCATCCATAGGCTGCACAAAAGTCAGGCATCTTGTCAAAGAGTATTTCTGTAAAACACAAAGCAGTAATTAGTGTTGAACATACCAAACCGCTTGGAAATCATGTGCAGCTTTAGTTCAGTTAAAAACAAAGAGCTCCTAGTGATCTAAGAATGCTGGGGAAATATTTGGAATACTGTACTAGCTAGCCCTTAATCAAAGGCTCTTGTTAATAGTATGCTAATAAATACAATCATGATCAAGATAGTCATTTACAGTAGTTTGTAATAAAATAGTTATTGGTGTAATAAAAACAGATTCTAGATTCTCGATGAGTGTGACACCCAAAACATGAATAAAACGTTTTAAAAAAGACAAAAGTGCTGTCTGACTACCAAAGAAATCATAGCCACGTTAATAACGTTTTTAAAAAGATAAACCGTTTGTAAATCCGTCAAGATTACAGCGAGTTAAGAGTATTTTTGTTTGTGTAAACCCCTCACCTCCATTCAGTTTCAACAGCTGCAGCTAATGTTGCTGTCTGTCGCAAGATGGCTGCCACGTGACGACGCCGGAGACTCCGCCTCAGCTTATCTAGTGTTTATTATATCTATGGGTAGTACGGTAGGTTTGAAAAATACTCTGGCCCACACTCCAGCACAGTAGATGGCGATAATGCATCTTAACGTTAGATGCCACCCGCCATTAAACACAAGAAGAAGAAGAAGACCCTTGTCTGAAGCGAAGTGAAGGATCTGGTTTTAACCAAGCTAGTGCCCTGGGTCATTCTGCCAGTATCCATCACAATGGCATATTCATTGATGAGGAGTGATTACGGTTGATTATGTTTCTCGCATAATTAATAAAACTGATAAATTAAAAACAAATAAGTAAATAAAGTAATTGAAGCATAAGGCATAAACATTGATGAAATTTTAATTTAATGAAGTTTCATAAATCAGAAAAGTTTTCACAAAGCTCAAACTTAGTTTTATATATTCTTCTATTAGTGTAGAATAATATAGTCCTGGTTTGAAGAGTACATGTGTTGTGGTTTCTGAGCTGGACCAGGTCTAATATGGTCCAGTAGCCTAAAAATGATGAAAAACAAACTTTGTTGAAGTTTCACAAATCAGAAAAAGGTTTCACAAAGCTCAAACTTAGTTTTATATATTCTTCTATTAGTGTAGAATAATATAGTCCTGGTTTGAAGAGTCCAGGTGTTGTGGTTTCTGAGCTGGACCAGGTCTAATATGGTCCAGTAGCCTAAAAATGATGAAAAACAAACTTTGTTGAAGTTTCACAAATCAGAAAAAGTTTTCACAAAGCTCAAACTTAGTTTTATATATTCTTCTATTAGTGTAGAATAATATAGTCCTGGTTTGAAGAGTCCAGGTGTTGTGGTTTCTGAGCTGGACCAGGTCTAATATGGTCCAGTAGCCTAAAAATGATGAAAAACAAACTTTGTTGAAGTTTCACAAATCAGAAAAAGGTTTCACAAAGCTCAAACTTAGTTTTATATATTCTTCTATTAGTGTAGAATAATATAGTCCTGGTTTGAAGAGTCCAGGGGCCTCATGTATCAACCGTGCGCACGCACAAAAACATTGCGCACGTCACTTTCCACGCAAAGTGGCGTATGTATCAAATCTGATATGAACGGGAATATCTGCGCATCCACGTACAAATCCACGGCTGCTCCCCTGCTTGCGTACGCACGTTTCTGTGGTTATTGTTCCTTTGGCGACACTTACAGGTTATTCAGAGAAACTGTGTCCATGATATGAAAATAATCATAAATCCCACCAAACACACATGATTAACAATTATTACATCCACATGGACGCAATTAGATGAGTGGATATAAAAGCATGCGCCAAATAGTGGCAACGATATTGACAACAATGAGATGTGATTTCTTTAAATAAGAAGTTAACCAAGCTGTACCAACACGCCTACGTTTAGGTCAGTGTGTAGCGCGGTTGCCTTTAGTTCCAAAGGTCATGAGTTCGAATCTCGCATGGTACAACGTTTCTCTTTTTTTTTTTCGTTCCAGATTTAAATACACATGAAAACTATTTACAAAACAAGAAATCGTCTGCTTCCTTTCATTTCATGTATTGTTCTATTTCTTGTTGTTTTATTAAATAGTTTTCCTGTGTTCTTTAAATCTGGAATGAAAAAAAAAACGTTGTACCAAGGGGGAGTCGATCTCACGACCTTTGGGACGAAGGGCGGGCGCGCTCACCACTAACCTATACAGGCATGTTAGAGCAGATGGGTCAACTTCTTGTTTAAAAGTGGATGGTATGTTTTGCGCTAGGCGTGCCGAATAAAACCTTTTTCCGTGCTTCTCTGCCTCACTCAGAAGTGATTCCTGTTCACAGTCCGTGAAGTTCCTCTTTTTTCCACGTTCCGACATGATTTGCAATGGAGCAGAGACGACATTCCTGTCGTGCATGGCATATTTGAATGACTTTGCATATTCATACGGAGGCGTGTCAAAGGCGGAGTCGGCCACTCTCTCATGTGCGCTGAATTCCACCATAGTTGCCAAGTCCGCTTATTTCAAGCGGCATTGGGCTTGTTTTTTCCTGGAGTCGCTTTTAAATTCGGTGAGCCGCTTGTGGCGGTTTTTTGTGCTTACCATGGGTGTTGCGTCGCTTATTTGGGCTTGTTTTGTGAAATGTACTCCTGAAGTTATTTTAAAGGTATTTTTGATGTTTCTCTGCACGCTTAATAAATATGCTGGTTTGGTGCTGATGTAGCTTTATTGTTTAAACTGCACAATACACTTATCAGACGGCACGATCCTGCATTACTCCGTTCTCTGCACTTTCTATCTTCACACACGAACCCGCGTGCCTACGTCACGCTCTCTCTCGCGGTGCGTTCACTGACACTCTGTAATATACATGCACGAACACTGCTGTATACATTACAGTATTGTGACATCATTTTTGAACTTAGCATATAGTGACACCACATATATATCTTGTATCATTCAACTATGTTCGTTTTTAGCAAACAAAATGATAAATTAATGAAAATTACTTTCAAAGTGAGTTTAAAATTAAAAACCGTGTATCTTCACGGGACATCCGACTACACGCGAATGCAACATTGTTCTTTATTCTTTGTCTCTGTTCTTTATTCTTTGTCTAGACAAGACAACGCTAATGTGAGCTCTAAGTGGGGTAAATATGGAAAAAAATATAATAAAGATTGGGAGAAAGAGCGTGCTCTTCAAGACTGGATCCGACCACAGATGGGAGAAAAATGCAAAATGTATTTTTATTTTTTAGACTGAATACGTTCTTTTATGTATAATTTTGCTAGATATATGTAATGCCATAATAAATATGTTTATACTGTTTAAAACTGCCTTTTTTTACACAATGGGATGGGTTGCTCAGCTGGGCTTTTTTTGGGCTTTTTTTGAAAGAGCGAACCGCTTGTTTGTGCTTGTTTTGAAGGAGCTGATCGCTTCTTTCGGTCTGGAGATCTGGCAACCCTGAATTCCACGTTGATTGTGTTGTACATAAGGAATGTGCGTGGATACCGGTGTACGCACAGTTTGATAAATCTGGATTTTTTTGTGCGTGGACACTTTTCTGGATTTGTCCGTACGTGACTTTTCAGTAAGAAATCTACGCAAGTCTTTGTACATGAGGCCCCTGGTGTTGTGGTTTCTTAGCTGGACCAGGTCTAATATGGTCCAGTAGCCTAAAAATGATGAAAAACAAACTATGTTGAAGTTTCACAAATCATAAAAAGGTTTCACAAAGCTCAAGCTTAGTTTTATATATTCTTCTATTAGTGTAGAATAATATAGTCCTGGTTTGAAGAGTCTAGGTGTTGTAGTTTTTTGAGCTAGAGCAGATTAAACCCGCTCAAGGTACTGAAAAATTAGTTGTAATATCCCTTTAGTCATTTGCCGAATCGGAAACTGGAATCAGAAGCTAACTTCAGCTTCGTCATCGGGATTATATGTGTAGCGCTTGAGCGCACTCAAAACTTTTGGGCTCACTGGGCTTCCGTCGTCACTCCGCTTTTGTAGGTCGGAGTCTGACCATTTTGTGTATGTATACAGTATTAGTTTACAACTACAGACATAATTTGGCAGGTTTGTGGATGTATTAAAACATTTTATAAACAATGAATGCAAAAATAGCCTTTCAGTTTTACAGTCTAAATATATTTTATGTTAGAGCTGTGTTAGCCGCGTTACCCGACAAGCTAACGGTTGTTAGCTAATAGCTCAGAGGCGACACTAGTGTTAAGATTAGCTTGCGTGCTAACGTATTGTCTCGCTGTAATTAAAGAAGTGAGATTTTCAAAAATGTGTGTTTCTATCTCAACTACAAATACCTATTTTACACCCAGGTAACCATGTCTTCCGACGCTTTAAAGAAGCGGAAATCGAAGGTTCTCCGCAGTGAAGGAATAACCTCGGATGTGAAGAAAACTCGCGGAGATGTGGACCAACAGGTAACCTTAATAAATCAAGCCTTGCAGTACTTCTTCCACCAACATCTCCCCCTCATATACCTTACACAGACAACAGCTACACTTTAACGAAGATCTGAGTTTTGGGCCACGACGGGGGACGTTGTAAAATAAATCTTCGCACAGCGTTAATTTATCATTTCTGATTAGTCATAAACCAAGTTGACTGTTACAGGTCTTGTGAGTTCATTACTTACAGGGGATTTGGACAACAAATGATTACAGTACTTTTCTTTTGTGCCAAAATAAAGTACCGGTATTTGTTATATTTATAGTATCTACGTATAGTTTATATTCCTGCTCAGTTTTGAGGAACATTAATTGTTTTATGTATTGTGTGTTTTTATGTCACCAGCCATTAAGTACATGTTAGGATAATGAAACTATAAATTATCAGTCTCAATTTACATCTCAAATATGTGGATTTTGGAGGAAACGTTTCACTAAGGGCCAGTTTACACGGCGCGTATTTTGAGTGTAACCGCTACTTTCTCTTTGCGACTTTGCTTATCGCCTACACGACACCGCTGGCCCCCCTCTATGACACCGATAGTTTTCTGAGCCTGCTCCCAAAGTGGAACTTTTTCGCTGCACCCCCGCTGATAATATAAACATCTCCTGCTGATCTTTTGTGTCAACCACATGCGCGCAGCCCGCACGCGCGGGGCAGGCTGACATTTCACGTGTCACGCTGCTCAATATAACAGTTTAACAATAATAAACAGTATTTATGTTAGCGTGGGAGATGTTTAAATTTATCTGAACTGTACAGTATCTATCTGGACTCGTTACATTTTTTAAACAGTGCGTAACGTGCTGTGAAAATGAAGACACCAGGTTTATTTTTTTATTTATTTATTCAGCAGCACAAATTTTACAACGCAAACACTGAGAATTAAACTGAACACTATTAAAAACACGTGAACCGAACTGTAACTACGTTAATGAACTGGACTCTTGCTGTGTGTTCATCTGGACCCATCAGAACCGCCGAACCGTCTGCCTGTTTGGAACGACAGCTTCTCCACCTGGCAGAAATAAATAAATAAATAAATAAAAACTCCGTTGTTGTGTGATCAAAGTAAACACAAGCAAACATTATATTAAGAACGTTGATTTACCTGCTGTAAGTCAGCTGTTTATCACGGAGTAAAGTCAGACTTCATCCTCATCGACTCGGTTCTGGTCCACAGTCAGCAACTGGTGCAGCTTGTTAGATGAAGAGGTCCCGGCCGCTTGGTGTCAAATAGTGTCGACTCTTATCCAAAATCCAGCTTTAACTTGTTGTTGTTAGCTCAGCTTTTAGCACAAAAGAAACTAGCAGACTGCCAGCAGAGTGACGCAGCACACATGCGCAGTGGGTGAAGGTTCAGCAGGACGCATGCGCAGTGGGTGTAAGCGGGGGGGCATGAGGGAGGGGGGAGATTCGAGCAGATCCATGTCAGATCCGTGTCAACGCAAAACTTTTAAACTAATTAACATGCCCAAAAGTTACGTTTCCCCCACACAGTATCCGTGTAAACAGGGCCTAAGACACCTACCTACAGCAGACAAGTGCAAAAAGTACAGTATAAAATTTTCAGTAGTCGCCATTGAATTAAAGATATACCAGTAGGTTTCATTTTTTTGTTCTCTCTGGCAGGATTAGTTGTACAGTAGAGACATTAGACATTTTCTGGCACATTCATTGCCATCTTTGTACAGTTTGACAAATAACATCTTCCAAGTTGGGTTCTCCTT
>JBBPBX010080947.1:0-16055 GCA_038048925.1 Garcialebias charrua | reverse complement strand
GCGTCAGAGGCGTCGACCTCAACGATGAACTGTTTCAAAACATCCGGATGAGACAAGATAGGAGCAGTGGAGAAAAGTCGTTTTAGGGTAGAAAAAGCAGTTTCAGTTTCAGCAGTCCAGGCAAACTGTACACGGGTAGAGGTGAGTCGCGTGAGAAGGATGTCCACCTTGCTGTAGTTTTTAATAAAGCGCCTGTAAAAGTTGGCAAACCCCAGGAATCGTTGTAGCTGCTTCCTATTGGAGGGTACAGGCCAATTCACCACAGCCGTAGTCTTGTCCGGGTCAGATCTCACCTGTCCTCTCTCAAAGATAAATCCCAAGAAGGTGATAGAAGATTTGTGGAACTCACACTTCTCGGATTTAACGAACAGCTGATTCTCCAATAATCGTTGAAGGACCGCTTTGACGTGTCGAGTGTGTTGCATCTCATCTTTGGAGTAGATCAAGATGTCATCGAGGTATACAAAAACAAAGACCTGAAGGAAATCACGTAGGACGTTGTTAACAAGAGCTTGGAAAACTGCCGGGGCATTGGTCAACCCAAAAGGCATGACCAGGTATTCAAAATGTCCAAGAGGTGTTTTAAAAGCAGTTTTCCATTCGTCCCCCTTGCGAATACGGACCAGATGATAAGCGTTGCGTAGGTCAAGTTTTGAGAAGATAGTTGCACCTTGTAGCTGTTCGTAAACTGATTCGATAAGAGGAAGTGGATATTTGTTTTTGATGGTGATCTGATTCAGACCCCGATAGTCGATACACGGACGGAGGGTTTTGTCTTTCTTTGAGACGAAGAAAAATCCTGCCCCAAGTGGAGATGTAGATGGACGGATAATACCAGATTTAAGAGACTCCTCAATATATTCTGTCATGGTTGCCTTTTCAGGCCCTGAGATGTTATACAACCTACTAGCAGGTAGTGGAGCACCAGCAAGTAAATCAATTGCGCAGTCGTAGAGTCTGTGACGAGGTAAGGATAATGCTAGTTGTTTGCTAAAAACCGGTGCCAGAGAGTGGTAAGTGGTAGGCACGTTGGTTAGATCGATCTTTTCTTTCACCAATGGAGGAGGTGAACTGGGAGAGACTGCAGAATGGAGACATTTCAAAGAACACTCCTCCCCCCATCTTTCAATTCTGTTCTCTGTCCAGTTAATACATGGGTTGTGTGTCTTTAACCAGGGGTATCCCAGTACGAGTTGAGACGTGGGCGAGTCAAAAACAAAAAACTCACCAGACTCCCTGTGATTTCCTGAGACAACAAATTTGATCTTTATTGTTTTTAAAGAGATGGACGAAATGTGTTGTCCCGTGATGGCGGTGACAGGAATGGATGGGTCCAAACTGGTTGTGGGAATCTGCAGTTTGTCTACTAGATCTCTGCTGATCAGGCTCTGTTCTGCACCAGAGTCGAGAAATGCCTGCATGGGATGATTAACAGAGTTCAAACAGAGAATCACAGGCAAGGTTAAATTTTTAGGAGAAAAAGAAGTCGTACCCACCAGTATCCCCTTACCTACTGGCGGGCGTTGGCTTTTAGCAGTAATCTGCATGTTTTTACTGTGTGACCTTGTTTTCCACAATACATGCATGCATTGGCCTCAAGACGTCGCTGTCGCTCCTCAGGGGTGATTCGGGTCTTTCCGATTTGCATCGGCTCCGTTTCGGAAAAAGACTCGGAAGCTGTGGGGGCGGAACTTCCGGAAGCGAGAGACTCACGGGAGTTGAAGTCATCCTCGAGTTGGCTCTCTCGAACACGGTTGTCAACACGGATGGCCAAGGCGATGACGTCGTCTAGGTCGGAAGGAATTTCCCCAGTAATCAGCTTATCTTTTATTTGGCGGTTTAGAGCTTTGATGAATGCGCTACGGAGTGCTTTTCCTTCCCATCCGGACTCCTCAGCGAGGATGCGGAAGTGAATTGCGAACTTCGCCACCGTTTCACTTCCTTGGCGTAAGGAAAACAGTTTTTGGGCCGCTTCCTCCTGTTGGAGAGGGTGGTCAAACACCTGGAGAAAGTTCTTCAAAAACAAGGAGTAAGACAAGTGGTCGACAGAACGTCGGCGGAGGAAGGCTTGTGCCCATTGGAGCGCCTCACCCTTCAGTGCACTTATGATGTAAGTAATGCGAGCAAAATCAGAGTCGTAGGTGATTGGAGCTCGTTTGAAAGCCAACTCGCATTGGAGAATGAAGCCGCCACATTTACGTGTGTTACCTTCAAAAAACTCTGAAGGACGAACGTCTGGCTCCTTGCCAGGATTTGGTTTTGTTTGGGTTGACAACTCCTTCTGTAGAGAAGACACCATGCTCCCCAGCTGCAGTAGGTTCTTTTGGGTAGTTTGCTGCTGAGTGACAATCTGCTGTAACGTAGACCCTAACTGGCCACTTACTTCCTCAGTCGTGCCTGGGGGGTCCATGGGCTGGGACATACTATCAGGTTTGGTTTTAACGTCGACCCCAAATAGCAGACCAAGGAAGTAAGGACACAAGGCAGGGCAAAAGTTAAGTGAAGTTTATTTACAGTGCAGATAAAAAGTACTCGAGCAGCTGTAAAGGAAGGGGAGAGAGTTGGTGAGTATATATCCGTGGGTAATATGATGGTTTTGAATCTTGCGTTGAAGAATTGAAATTCTTACTTTGTTTTGCAGGAGGTGTTCTGGAGGAGAGTTGAAGGTGGGATTCCTGGGGTTGCAGCAGGTGGAGTGAGAGGATCCAGTTGGAGAGAGGAGCAGGCTGAGACCAGACGTTGCAGATGAGGACATCTAATGATCCACAGAGGATGAGACCCGTGGATGAAGAAAGTCTTGGAGAAGACCAGAGTCAGGCCGAGGAAGGTCCGATTGGAAGAAGATGTCCCAGCGCTGAAGAGGTGTTTGACAGCTGCTTAAATAGGTGAGTCAGCAGTCCTCCTCAGAATGGCAGCAGGTGTGGCGAGTTGACTGATTGGCTGTGGAAGGAAGAGTGACAAATAGACAGAAAAACCAAGAATCCCACAATGTGCACTTTATTAACTCACTTATTCATGCTTGCTTACCTGTGTACGACAAGGTACATTAATAATTACTGCTGTTACATCGCTTTTAGGTGCGTGTGTGTTCCTATCTCCTCAGGACGACTCAGACCACGTTCACAAGTGTAAACACCCCCCCCCCCTCCACATGCCGGCAGGGTCTCCCAAAATATCCATCCATCCATCCATCCATTTTCTTCCGCTTATCCGGGGTCGGGTCGCGGGGGTAGCAGCCTAAGTAGGGAGGCCCAGACTTCCCTCTCCCCAGCCACTTGGAGCAGCTCCTCTGGGGGAATCCCAAGGCGTTCCCAGGCCAGCCGAGAAACATAGTCCCTCCACCGTGTCCTGGGTCTTCCTCTGGGCCTCCTCCCGGTGGGAGATGCCCGGAACACCTCACCAGCTTCAGTATGTAGCTTTTTTTATGAACATATTTCTTCACTCTGTCACTACCTCCTGACAGACTGATGTTAACCAGGTAATCTCTGAAAATTAAAAAAAAAAAATTGTCCCCTTGCTTCTCCAGGTGGTAAATAAGCATTTCTAAAAAGAAAAGGTGACCCGCCATTTTCCAGCCAATAAAAACAGAGTTTGTAACCAGCCAATAAAAACAGAGCTTGAATTTGAATCAGCCAATAAAAACAGAGCTTGAATTTGAAATTCAACAGACCACAAGGGGGCAGAGCCATATATGGCTCTGAGGGGGAGGGATCAGAATGCTTTGCCTGTTGAAAATATTTCTAAGTTCTGCAGTTCTACAGAAACTGCATACTGAACCTTTTGCTGAGGCAGATAAAATCGGTAGATAAAATCGGCTTCTCATTTAAAGATCGGCCGATCACCGATCTCCCCAAATTAAGGAAATCGGAGCCGATCGATCGGCCGGCCGATTTATCGGTGCATCCCTACTTTTGACTCAGCTCTCTCTTCACCACGACAGACCGGTACAGCGCCTGCTTCACTGCGGACGCTGCACCTATCCGCCTATCGATCTCACACTCCAGTTTTCCCTCATTCGTGAACAAGACCCCGAGATACTTAAACTCCTCCAATTGGGGCAGGACCTCCTCCCCGACCCAGAGAGGGCATGCTACCCTTTTCCGGCTCAAGACCATAGCCTCGGATTTGGAGGAACTGTTCTTATTTTACATTTTATTGTTGGATGTAACTGGGACCCTGTTTACATAATCTCCTTTCATCACATGTACCACATGTGGTGCAAATGACAATAAAGATTCTCTGACTTTGTTATTTCTAAAATCATTTTTTCTCTCAAATAATGGAAAAAACAGACATTAACTAACAAAAATAGCAGCTAGAAATAATTTTTCTCCAGTCATTTTTAATTTGAACGAGATTTAGCCAACCAGAAAGCCTACACTTATCTTTGTAGTAAGTTATTAAAATTTGTATTTGGCAGGTTACATGACCAAATCTAGAGTCTGTTAGCAATAATAATAAAAAAAACCTGTAGGTTATAACACCCCACACAAGACCAGGTTTATTTTGTTAGTTGAGGGTTTATATTTATTTATTTATCACCAGGAGTATTAAAATGAGTTATAACCGTGACAAGATAGTGTGGACTCGTTTCACATAGAGATACGCATTGAAGACGGTCGGATCTGCCTCTCGGGTTGCAGTGCGCGCTCCCGACACAGGGGGAACAGATTCTCAGCTGCGTCAAGCTGACACCCCACACACGTCAAAAATTAAAGCAAATAGCATGAATGGTTAGTGCTCCGTTAGTGCTGGTTTGACGTGGGTGGAGTGTCAGCTTCATGCAGCTCAGATTCTCATGGGGGAACAGAAATTCGCACAGCACCGGGAGTTTATTTCCGGTTCCGCCATAAACTCCTGTGTTCAATTAACAAAATAAAAGCTCGTCTTTGGTTTAATCAAAAACCAAAACGTTCCCTTTTTTTTTAATTTTTGGCAATTTTGTTTTTCTAATTTCATTTTAAAAACGAAATAACGGAAAAACCGTTTAAAACCCGTTTTTGTAATTTCGTTTTAAAACTAAAAAACGGAATAACCAAAGCTTGTTTGGTTATTTGGTTTTTGTTTTGAAACGGAATAACCAAACAATGAACCATACATGGATTCAATAGGCTATATGCCACGGACTTCCGTTCCAGCACTTCCGCATTCATTACACATACGGCGCACTTCCGGTTTGCAGACAACACTGTATTAGCCATGGCGTTTTTCACGAGATCACTGCAGGACTTGCCGACAATCACTGTGAATGATGTGTACAGAATAATTCATACCTTCTCTAAAGCGCCCACATCTAAGAAGTACAAAGGATTTAAGCTTTGTGTCCAACTACATAAATAACTATGAAGGTAAGTCGGTATTTGTTTTCAGTTCACCAAACTGCAGGCTAACACAGCTAGTTAACACAGTAGTTAACCTTGCTAATTTGTTGAGTAAACGTGTTTTGTCTGTACAATGTTTCTGATTAACACAAATGTTAGTTTCAAACAAGGAGGCTGTAGAAGTCACAGTTAGGGCCGAGTGTTTCCAGTTCATGAGGAATAGCCAGAAGCCCCACTGTTTGAGTGTAAAGTCAAAGCCACCTGACAGTTCAGTTTCAAACAAGGAGGCAGGAGATTTAGAAACAAAAGTTATTTTAATTCAAGTTTGTGTACAAAACTTGAGCAGAAGTCAAACCTGTTTAATATCGGACAATATTTCTTCTTCTTCTTTCGGCTTTTTCCCTGCGTTAGGGGTCACCACAGCGATCTAGTCGCATGAAGATTTGGCAGTTGTTTTTACGCCGGATGCCCTTCCTGACACAACCACAGACCACCGAGCAACCACAGCCCTCTGTGTGGAGCAGAGAGCTGATATCTAGGGTTCCCGGGGGAGCAGATGTGGGTTAAGGGCCTTGCTCAAGGGCCCAGAGTGGGGCAGATGAGGGTGGAGATAGGTGTGACCACTTCACTTATCCCACCCACATCTTTGATGTTGTCGGTACCGGGGCTTGAACCGGCGACCTTCCGATCACAAGCGCACCTTCTTAACCTTTGCGCCACCACTCCCACTTATATATATATATATATATATATATATATATATATATATATATATATATATATATATATATATATATATATATATATATTATAACTCTTTATATTCAACAAATGTCTGCTAAATGGTTTTATGAACATCACTGTTTGTAGCAGCCCTTAATAAGAGATGTTTTCTTTCACTGTACAGGACACCGCAGGTGGTGATGAAGAAGAGGAGGGAGCCAGCTGGTCCAGCCTGGATGTTTGTGAACTGAGATCGGATCCAAACACCAAACAAGTTGTTCCACTGATGCACTGAGGACGAAGGACAGGTGATCCATGTGGAAACCATCTGTGCGGCTGGTTGAACAGAAGAGCTGCTTCATCAGTTACCTTTGTCTGACTGATTAGATGTTTTTCAATCTCTAAGAGCAGTCAAGGAAGCTGTGACTTAGTCAGAAGATGTAATGCTATAATTTAAACAGTGTTTAAATCTTGTGCCTCATTTAGCTTGACTCGTACGTTTTCTACAGTAATCAGAGGCAGTCCTAGCCTATTTGGCGTCCTATGCGAGCAACCCCAATGGTGCCCCCCCCCCGCTAGGTTGCCAGTGGGGGTCCTCTCCCAGAAAAATTTGAATAAAATGGATGCCATTTCCTGCATTCTGGTGTAGTTTAATGGGTTGTTCAACATCTAGTTTTACCTACATATATATTCAATAAGTATTTTAGAGTTAATGGCAGAACAAGAAGTAGCCTGAGACAAACATGTAGCATTAACACATTATGAACATTATTCAATAATTGTTTCTATAAGAACATTATCAAATATTTTATATGAACAGTAAGATACTAGCAATAACAGCATTGTGAGAGGGAGACAGTTGAACATGGAGGCCTCCACCTCTGTTTAATGATGGACGGTGTCTTTTCACAAAGATGACCTCCTTTACTCCTCTCTCAAACCATCGTTCCTCTCTATCAAGGAGGAACAATTACTGAGTTTGTCACAGCTCCTCAGACTGAAGAAGTCTTTTTGATACAAAGAAGAATCTGTCCAGAGGACTACATTTACTGAGCCTGCATCAGAACAATTATCTGTAAAGATTTAGCACATTTGATATGGAAAACACATTTTGACTTAACCAATTAATATATTTTCAATGGTAAAATATGCAGGCTTATTTCATATTACTTTCATACTATTCCCTTTCATTGCTTTATGTATTTATTATCTTACTTTTAATGATAACAATGTCACTACTGTCGTTTAGAAAGTGTTTATATTGGAACTAATGCTTGTTTGTTCACACACAGTTAGAACAGTTCACCTGTTCCTTCATACTGACAGGAACAATCCCCTCATCACTCCTGACACTAAATCACGTTTAAAAAATTGTCATAACTGCATAAATCTCCCCTTTTTACAAAGACTTATGGTCAATTCAGGCCAATTTCATTAAAAGGTTATCTAACAGACAAAGTGCAGCCCAAAAACCCCTATGATGAGTACAATTAATGTACTAAGTTTTCGCTCGCCCGGACGCGGGTCACCAGGGCCCCACTCTGGAGCCAGGCCCGGAGGTGGGGCACGCTGGCGAGCGCCTGGTGGCCGGGCTTTTACCCATGGAGCCCGGCCGGGCACAGCCCGAAGAGGAGACGTGGGTCCCCCTTCCCATGGGCTCACCACCTGTGGGAGGGGCCAAAGGGGTCGGGTGCAATGTGAGATGGGTGGTGGCCGAGGGCGGGGACCCTGGCGGTCTGATCCTCGGCTACAGAAGCTGGCCATTGGGACATGGAATGTCACCTCTCTGGTGGGGAAGGAGCCTGAGCTAGTGTGTGAGGTTGAGAGGTTCCGACTAGAAATAGTCGGACTCACCTCAACGCATGGCTCTGGCTCTGGAACCAGTTTCCTTGAGAGGGGTTGGACACTCTTCCACTCTGGAGTTGCCCCTGGTGAGAGGCGCCGAGCAGGAGTGGGCATACTGGTTGCCCCCCATCTTGGTGCCTGTACGTTGGGGTTCACCCCGGTGAACGAGAGGGTAGCCTCCCTTCGCCTACGTGTGGGGGGACGGGCTCTGACTGTTGTTTGTGCCTATGCACCAAACGGCAGCTCAGACTACCCACCCTTTTTGGAGTCCTTGGAGGGGGTATTGGAGAGTGCGCCTCCTGGGGACTCCCTTGTTCTACTGGGGGACTTCAACGCTCACGTGGGCAATGACAGTGAGACCTGGAGGGGTGTGGTTGGGAGGAACGGCCCCCCTGATCTGAACCAGAGTGGTGTTCTGTTATTGGACTTCTGTGCTCGTCATGGATTGTCCATAACGAACACCATGTTTAAGCATAAGGGTGTCCATATGTGCTCTTGGCACCAGGACACCCTAGGTCGCAGTTCGATGATCGACTTTGTTGTCGTCTCATCTGATCTGCGGCCGCATGTCTTGGACACTCGGGTGAGGAGAGGGGCGGAGCTGTCAACTGACCACTACCTGGTGGTGAGTTGGCTCCGATGGTGGGGGAGGATGCCGGTCAGACCTGGCAGACCCAAACGTATTGTGAGGGTCTGCTGGGAACGTCTGGCAGAGTCTCCCGTAAGACGGAGCTTTAACTCCCACCTCCGGGAGAGCTTTGAACACGTTCCAAGGGAGGCGGGGGACATGGAGTCCGAGTGGGCCGTGTTCCGCGCCTCTATTGTCGAGGCAGCTTATCGGAGCTGTGGCCGCAAGGTTGTTGGTGCCTGTCGTGGTGGCAACCCTCGAACCCGGTGGTGGACACCGGCAGTGAGGGATGCTGTCAGGCTGAAGAAGGAGTCCTATTGGGCCTTTTTGGCTTGTGGGACCCCGGAAGCAGCTGATAGGTACCGGCAGTCCAAGCGGCATGCGGCTCGGGTGGTTGCTGAGGCAAAAACTCGGGCGTGGGAGGAGTTCGGAGAGGCCATGGAGAATGACTTCCGTACGGCTTCGAGGCGATTCTGGTCCACCATCCGGCGTCTCAGGGGGGGAAAGAGGTACGAGACCAACACCATTTATGGTGGAGGTGGCGTGCTGCTGACCTCAACTCGGGATGTTGTGAGTCGGTGGGCGGAATACTTCGAAGACCTCCTCAATCCTACTGGCACGTCTTCCACTGAGGAAGCAGAGCCTGGGGACTTTGGGTCGGGTTCTCCGATCTCTGGTGCTGAGGTCGCCGAGGTGGTTAAAAAGCTCCGCGGTGGCAAGGCTCCGGGGGTGGATGAGATTCGCCCGGAGTTCCTTAGGGCTCTGGATGTTGTAGGGTTGTGTTGGCTTACGCGACTCTGCAATATCGCGTGGACATCGGGGGCAGTTCCCTTGGATTGGCAGACTGGGGTGGTGGTTCCCCTATTCAAAAAGGGGGACCGTAGGGTGTGTTCCAACTATAGGGGGATCACACTCTTAAGCCTCCCTGGTAAGGTCTATTCAGGGGTTCTGGAGAGGAGGGTCCGTCGGATAGTCGAACCTCGGATTCAGGAGGAGCAGTGTGGTTTTCGTCCTGGTCGTGGAACACTGGACCAGCTCTACACCCTCAGCAGGGTCCTGGAGGGTGCGTGGGAGTTTGCCCAACCAGTTTACATGTGCTTTGTGGACTTGGAGAAGGCATTCGACCGCGTCCCTCGGGGGGTTCTGTGGGGGGTACTCCGGGAGTATGGGGTACCAGGCCCTTTGATAAGGGCTGTTAGGTCCCTGTACGACCGGTGTCAGAGCTTGGTCCGCATTGCCGGCAGTAAGTCAGGCTCGTTTCCGGTGAGAGTTGGACTCCGCCAAGGTTGCCCTTTGTCACCGATTCTGTTCATAACTTTTATGGACAGAATTTCTAGGCGCAGCCAAGGTGTTGAGAGGATCCGTTTTGGTGACCTTAGAATCGCTTCTCTGTTTTTTGCAGATGATGTGGTCCTACTGGCTTCATCAGTTCGTGATTTACAACTTTCACTGGAGCGGTTTGCAGCCGAGTGTGATGCGGCCGGGATGAGGATCAGTTCCTCCAAATCCGAGGCCATGGTCTTGAGCCGGAAAAGGGTAGCATGCCCTCTCCGGGTCGGGGAGGAGGTCCTGCCCCAAGTGGAGGAGTTTAAGTATCTCGGGATCTTGTTCACGAATGAGGGAAAACTGGAGCGTGAGATCGATAGGCGGATAGGTGCAGCGTCCGCAGTGAAGCGGGCGCTGTACCGGTCTGTCGTGGTGAAGAGAGAGCTGAGTCGAAAGGCAAAGCTCTCAATTTACCGATCGATCTACGTTCCCACCCTCATCTATGGTCATGAGCTTTGGGTTGTGACCGAAAGAACAAGATCTCGGATACAAGCGGCTGAAATGAGTTTTCTCCGCAGGGTGGCTGGACTCTCCCTTAGAGATAGGGTGAGAAGCTCAGTCATCCGGGAGGGACTCGGAGTAGAGCCGCTGCTTCTCCACATCGAGAGGAGCCAGTTGAGGTGGCTCGGGCATCTGGTTAGGATGCCTCCTGGACGCCTCCCTGGTGAGGTGTTCCGGGCATGTCCCACCGGGAGGAGACCCAGAGGAAGACCCAGGACACGCTGGAGGGACTATGTTTCTCGGCTGGCCTGGGAACGCCTTGGGATTCCCCCGGAGGAGCTGCTCCAAGTGGCTGGGGAGAGGGAAGTCTGGGCCTCCCTACTTAGGCTGCTACCCCCGCGACCCGACCCCGGGTAAGCGGAAGAAGATGGATGGATGGATGGATGGATGGATGGTTATCTAACATTTCAGGGCACTTTTCATATAGAGCAGGTCTTCATCCAGACTCATATAATATTAGTTAAATTATTTAACAGTATGTTATGTCACAATGCCACACACCACAAAATTCATTGACTTGATAATTCAATCAATCAATCAATCAATCAATCACCTTTATTTAACCAGGTAGAGCCCGTTGAGATCGAGATCTCTTTTACAAGGGTGACCTGGTCAAGTGGTCAGCAGCACACGTCACATTGGCAATAGGCATTTGCACTTATCAAAAGAAAGAAATTAACTTGAACGGTGTTTTGCAGCAAAATTCAACAGCATGTCTTACCTGTTTGATCTCTCATTAACAAACTGCAGCTGTTTGAGTGAAAAATGTGTCGATGTTTGCACATTTAGCTGTGTCTGTTTCCAGAGCCTCTCTCTTTTTAATCTTTCTCTTCACTCTTCCTCTCTTCCATCTTTCCACTGACCGCACGTAGTGTCACCGCCGTAACAAAAACGAAAGTAAAAGTGGAAGTGGAGCGGACGACCTGGGTTGAGGAAATGCACCCAGCAGCTGCTGCAGTGATTAAACTGAGGACATGTGAATAAATTAAGGGTGGGGCGGCCCAGGAGCAGCGTGGTAGTGTTCTGTGTTATGTTGTTAAAAACAAAAGTTGTAAAATATTTAAATAAATTAAAAAACAAGGAGCGGGGTCTCCTCTTATGCCTCCCCCTGCTGGATGGCGCCCTGTGCGGCCGCTCAGTTCTCACATGCCACGGACCGCCTCTGACAGTAATGTAACATCATCATCATCAAATTTGTTTTTAATAAAAATGGTTAAAATCAAAAACTGGACTCTGAGTCTGTCTTAAACCAAAATACACATTATTTTGGGTGATAATACATCAATAAGAAGGCAAAGTCATGTGTTGAACTTTTTTCTTCTTCATTCATTCAACCTTTATTTATACAGGCTGGCCTAGTTGAGCCACGGGGACTCATTTATAAGAGGGACCTTTCTCACTCACACCCAGGATCAATTTAGAGTCACCAATCAGTCTAACATGCATGTTTTTGGACTGTGGGAGGAAACCGGAGCACCCGGAGAAAACCCACGCATGCATGGAGAGAACATCTTTCCGATGATGTCATCGCTGGAGCAACAGGGCGAGAGCTGAGCTCCAGCAGAAAGCAACCTAAAACAAAGAAATATATATCTGGCACGAACTGAACGTCGCGGACGAACTAAAGAGTCGCCACCAGAAGCCACGAGCAGAGCTGGCTGACCGATTTTGAATCTTTGATTGGAGGGGGCCAAGCGCGGATCTGAGAGCTTGCGTCTCGAGCCACAGGCTAAACTGACTAGCCGACCTCGAAGCCGCCACGACCAGAGAGGGCTGAACGTCGCACGGACTGAAAAGCCTTCGACAGGTATCATGCTCAGACCTCGGAGCTGTTGCGACCAAAGGAGGCTGAGTGCCGTGCAAGTACCGGTGTACCACTGTTGGAAGCTACGAGCTAGGCTAGCATCGGAGCTACATCTAGAGCTACGTGCTATGCTAACTGAGCTAACATCCGAGCTGCTGTGACCAGAGGAGGCCAAGCACCATGCGCGAACCAGAGGACCGCCGCCTGGAGCTGCGAGCTGGGCCGGGCACCGTGTGCGAACCGGGGGACCGCCGTCTGGAGCTGGGCTAGAATCAGAGCTGCAGCTGGAGCTACGTGCTGTGCTAACTGGGCTAACATTGGAGCTGCTACGAACGGAGGAGGTTGAGCACCGTGTGCAAACAGGAGGACCGCCGTCTAAGCCAGGCTAGTGAGCCAACCTCTTCGAATAACAGATCTGATTGCTGCAGACTGCTGAGACCGTGAGTTCTGATCTGATAACTGCTGATCTGGGTACTGGGCCACAGCCACCATCGTTAGGCCTGTGAGCCTCGTGGAAGGGCCACATGGTTCAGCAAACAAACCATCAACCAGAGACCTGCTACCACTAGACTACAAACTCTGTAAGTATGACGAAAAATAGAGGAAAAAAGGCACCAGAGTCGGAGGGAAACAACTCAGCAGAAATGCAAGACTTTAAAAATTCACTCAACTTTATGGGTGAAGAACTAGCAAAATGATCAGCAAAAATGGATTCCCAGGCCGGTCTGGTTGATGAAATAAGACAACTGAAAGAACTGATAATTAGCAAAGACAATAAAATTGCTGAACTGGAACTAAAAATAGATTACTTAGAACGAGGGTCGGCAACCCGCGGCTCCGGAGCTTAATGCGGCTCTTTAGCCTCCTTGGCTCCCTTTGGCCTTGCACTTGACAAAAAATAAAAATAAAAAAGCATGAAAATGTAAGTTTAATTTTTATTTTTATATTATTGTTATTTATTTATTACTGTAAATAGTTGAAGCATTGAGGCGTAAGCTGTCTGTTGTGTTCAGAAACCACAGTGTTTAATGTGTTTGTTGGGTCTGTAATGGTGTGCTCTGTTAGTTACGACATGTTACTGTGCCTTTAAGAGATGCTTTACGGCATGGGGTAAATGTGTGTGTGTGGGGGGTTTTGGGGTGAGTAAAGTTTGATGCATTGAAGTGACACGGTGTGGTTATTGAGTTCCCGCGGACGCTACATTTTGGCAGACGAGGATGTCCGGACTCACGTTACCACCACCGCCACCTTTCCTCCCTGTCCCCGGCGACCCAGCTGTCCCGTGGGACAGATGGCTGACGGCGTTTGAGGACTACTTGCTGGCTTTGGGACACACTGAACTGGCGGAAGCGAGGAAGTGCGCGCTCCTCCGCCATTGTCTGGGCCAGGAGGGTCAGAGAATCCTCGCCACGCTCACGTTAGCGGACAATAAATACGCCACGGCTACAGCTGCACTGAGGACTCATTTCAGCTCCGGGCGGAGCCGGCGGATGAACCGCTTCGAGTTTCGTCAGAGGAAGCAGCGACCGGGTGAGTCTGTCGCCAACTACGTCTCAGCACTACGAGAGCTGGCTAGACTCTGTGACTATGGGGCGTTAGAAGATGGACTTATAGTTGATCAGCTGATAGAAAAGACGTCGTGTGACCAACTGAGGGAGAGACTTTTGCTAGAACCAGACTCCATGACGCTGGCGGGCGCTCTGGTTATTGGAAAGCAGCTTGAAACAGCACTAACAGAGGCGCGAAAATTCTCCCGCGCGGCGCACGAACCAGTGACGTCATCAACATCGGCCGTTTATCACACAGAGGCTGTGGAGGGGGCTGACTGGCCGAGTGGCAGCTGGGATGTGCAGAGAGTGGACAGGGGGGCCAGCAGGAGGGGGGCCAGGAGCTGTGGTAACTGTGGCTCCACTAACCATGCAACTAGAGACCAGTCATGTCCTGCCCATGGAAAACTTTGTCTTAAATGCGATAAACTGAATCATTTTGCACGCTGCTGCCGCTCCTCTTCTGCTCGCCAGGATACTACTGTGGTTCCCATTAACACTGTACAGACTCTGCAGCCATCGTTCAAGCTCTGCACATGTCGCGTGGGTGCAGCTCACGTCCCGCTCCTTGTGGACACAGGGGCCAAAGTGTCAATTTTGAATAAAAGCACGTATGATCGTTTCTTCAGCCGTACACCCCTGGAAGCAGCCACTACAACCCTGTTGGGCTACGGTCACTCTCCCATCGACACTCTGGGCGTGGTCCGCCTCCCTGTCCAGTATGATCAGCAATTTACGCCTGACGCCAAGTTCTGCATCACCCGGAAGGGAGCTAACATTATGGGCCTAGACTTGTTCCTCGCCCTGGGCTTTGCTGTGAGTGAGCCTGCCACAGCCCCTCTCACCCCGACCCCTTGGCCACTTTCACCTTGGGAACATATTCAGGTCGGCATCTGTGGGGAACTTCAGGGGGCACCTGCTCACGCTCGCTACCTGCTGGTTGTTCATGATCTTCACTCGAAGTGGCCTGAGGTTTGTCAACTGAGCTCCATCACTGCACACACCATCATAGACTGCCTGGACAACCTGTTTGGACGCTGGGGCCTTCCCAGTGTTGTTACGACGGATAATGGGAACCAGTTCACTTCGGCAGAGTTCACAGAGTTCCTCACACTACGCTCCATCTGGCACATCAGGACAGCAGTGTATCACCCAGAGAGCAATGGTGTGGAACGACTCAATGAAACTCTCAAAAATGGACTCCGAGCCTGTCTGGAGGAGGGGAGAACATACAGCGACGCTCTCAACCAAACCCTCTTGACCATCCGGGCATCCAAGCATCCCACCACAGGAGTTTCACCGGCGATGCTGATGATCAGGCGCAAACTGAAGCAACCCCACGACTGTCGGAGAGCTGAGCCTGCTCTTGCACGTGGGAGCCCAGAGCTCCAGAAAGCCAGAGCTCAGGTGAAGGGTTCGCAGGCCCGGATGAAAGAGAGGTTTGATGCCACGCACCGAGTGCAGACCCCCTCACTGGCTGCAGGGGATTGGTTTGATGCCACGCACCAAGTGCAGACCCCCTCACTGGCTGCAGGGGATTGGGTCAGGATCAAACGGCTTCATCGGAGAAATAAACTGAAATCATTCTGGTCAGAGCCACTGCGGGTGATTAAGCAATTGGGGCCGGCCACATACAGACTGGAAAATGGGAGTCGTTGGCACGCAAATCGCCTGCACAGGGTCATCGCCCCACCAGCATCTGCCCCACCAGCACCTGCTCCACCAGCATCTGTTTCACCGCTGACTCCAGCAACGGCAATGGGTTGGCAGCCTAGGCCAATGACTTTTCGGGTGGGGGATACTCCACCAGCTTTGCCCGACTCCACTCAGCAGCCAGCACGGCCCCAGAGACTGAGGGCCCCGCCTGTCTGGCTTGGGGACTATGTGACAGGGTGATTGTGTTACTGAAGAAATGTTAATCTGTGTTCTATTGAGTCCAGTTTAATCTGTTATTCATTGCAAAGTGTTAGGTTTTCAAGGGGGGTGAAGGGGGGAAAAGTTGTGTTCAGAAACCACAGTGTTTAATGTGTTTGTTGGGTCTGTAATGGTATGCTCTGTTAGTTACGACATGTTACTGTGCCTTTAAGAGATGCTTTACGGCATGGGGTAAATGTGTGTGTGGGGGGGGTTTTTGGGTCAGTAAAGTTTGATGCATCGAAGTGACACGGTGTGGTTATTGAGTTCCCGCGGACGCTACACTGTCCTCTTCCCCCGCCGCATCGCGCTGCTTCCAGAGCTGCAGATCATGCTGGCTCGGCCCTTGCAAGCAGCGAGATGCTGGCGCACGGGGGAGGGGGGGTGTTTCAGCTCCCCCTGCATGATCCATGGCTCTGGAAGCGGTGCGGGTGAGGGGGGAGCTG
>JBBPBX010080946.1:0-13370 GCA_038048925.1 Garcialebias charrua | reverse complement strand
TGAATTTTGTTTATATACCAAAAATTTATATCACCCACCCTGCCAAACCACCATTGAATGCCTCTGATAATTAAAACACTTGCAATAATAATCCAGTGTTTCCCTTACCATACGAAATATGAAACGTTTGCTCACTAAATCGTTATTATTTGAACGCCAAAATAGCTAGGTTGCATTTCCTGTGTCCCATGACTCTTGATGACATCATGCGTCATGGAACACAGGATGCTTGATGTCATGATGTATCATGGAACACAAGATGATGCTTGATGACATCATGCATCATGGAACACAGGATGATTGATGTTCATGGAACACAAGATGATGCTTGATGACATCATCACTTTAGTTTTGATGATGCCTTTGATGTTGCCTTTGATGTATCACTCGGAAAAGTTTATATATATGAGACATTAGTTTTTGGTGGAACATAGTTTTGGAAGACGCAGTTAAGTTAACATGTTCTTTTAACATTCTGGTGTTTGAAAATGGCCAAATACGTTGAAAGATTCACTTCAATCTTTAATAAAAATTCAGCCTTTCAAGCACAAGTCGGTGCCCCTATTACAATTAAGTCAAACATATACAATGTTGTGGAAATTTTAGGACAAGGTCACTTTGGAGAAGTCGTCACTTGCAGAAAAGAGAAAACTGAAAAAATGCTTGTTTTGAAATGCGTAAAGAAAAAAAACTATTACCATACAGAAGAACGAGAGGTCAATGCTTTACATCGTCTCAGAAGTCTAAATCCTGACAGAAATCATATTGTTAAGTTTATTGACAACTTCATATTTAAGGATCGTGTCTGTTTAGCTTTTGAAAAACTTGATTTCAACCTCCAGGTCTTCATGAAAAAACGAAATTGTACACCTCTTAAGCTAAGCGAAATCAGAGGAATTGCCCACCAGATGCTTGTAGCTCTGAGAGCACTGAAATATGCTGGAATTACACATGCAAATATACGGCCTGAGAATATTTTATTTGTGAATCATCTCTCTCAGCCATTCAGAGTGAAGCTGGCAGGTTTTGGGACCGCTGTTGAGACAGTCAAATTATCGGAAGTCACTCTCCCTGCGTTTTGGGGCTATAGCGCACCAGAAATCTTCTGGGATTATTCGTTGGATGAAAGCATTGATACGTGGAGTGTTGGCTGTTTGCTGGCTTATCTATTTCTTGGTCAAAGTTTGTATCCAACGGACTGCGAGTACAATTATTTGAAGTTTGTTGTTAAACTACATGGCAAACCAGCTGATTCTTTCCTTGAGAAACGATGGCAAACTCGGCGCTATTTCACTCAAGATAAAACGGAAGATAATACATGGAGATTTAAAACAATCCAACAATATTACAAGGCAACTGGAAAGAGAATTAAAACCAGAGAGTGGACTTATGATCATTTAGAGTCGCTAGATGATTTAAGAAAAACACATGCAGACTTAGATTCATCTGAATTAGAGGATTTGGAAGCATTTATAGATTTCCTTAAAAACCTGTTAAAATTAAATCCACAAGACAGGGACTTGCCAGACTATGCACTCAATCATTGGTTCATTACAATGGAACACCTTCAGAAGAGCAATCTTTTCCCATATAGAATTTTAGCATATAGATTATTGCTTAGGTGTGGAGTTGAGAGCACAGATGATCGAGAATACTTACCGGTAGCTAATTCAGATGCCACTGATGATACAGACAAGAAATCGAATGACCAATACTTTAGTCTAAAAGACTCAGAAAATGCCACAAATTTGTCTGAAATTGTTTCTGCGAAAGATTTTACCATCCGTCATAAATCTACTGACTACCACCTTATCCAAAAACTTGGACATGGGGTCTTTGGTAATGTTTTTAGATGCAGAAAAGGTTTTACAAACGAGTTTGTAGCAATGAAAGTAATAAATAAATCTCACAAATGGTCAGCTAATCAAGAAGCCAGGATACTAGAAAAACTCAGAGAGCTCGATACAGACAAAAACAACTTGATCAGGTATTTAGACATTTTTCCATACAAAAGCAACACTTGCTTTGTGTTTGAGTTGTTAGAAGTGAGTTTGTTCGTCTGGATACAAAAAATATTTCCTAAATCTCTAAATATTTCAGAAATCCGACCGATTGCTGAACAGACGCTCATTGCTCTCAACGCACTAAAACGATTAGGCATTACCCATACAGACATCAAACCGGATAATATAATGATTGTCAATCGTGAAAAAATGCTGTTCAGAGTGAAATTAATTGACTTTGGCCTTGCAAGCTCGACCTCAGAATTATCAAAGCGTTCTTGTTTGCAAGCGCCTGGTTATAGAGCGCCCGAGGTTTATCTAGGCTTTCCTATGGACGAAAGTATTGACATTTGGGGTCTTGGAAGTACATTAGTTTTTCTGTTCCTTTCGCAGCACATGTATCCAGCAAGTTCAGAGTTTGAAACCTTGGAATTTATAATAAAGCTTCATGGTATGCCTGACAAAAAATTACTGGATACTGGCAGGTATGTTGGCAATTATTTTCTACGGGACCAGAGCAGCCCAGATCCTATTTGGAGACTGAAAACAGCAGAACAATATTTTAAAACAACAGGATGCATTACAATCAAAAACTATAGTTACAAATGGTTTCAGTCTCTGAATGATTTGAAGAAAATGGCACCAAAAACTAAGGATCCCAATAATTCTAAAGATTTAGAATGCTTTATAGATTTTATTAGGAAAACGCAAAAAATCAATTCAGCTGACAGGATTCTCCCAGCTGATGCACTTAATCATGATTTTATAACAATGGCCCACCTTGCTGGTGCCAAAAATAGCGTTTATGTGACCAAAGCACGACAAATCTTTAAGAAATGCCAACTCAGGAACCCACCCAAAAACTCTTTTAAGGAAGAGGGTATGCATCATAACACCGAGACTGTTACTCATGCATGTATTCCAACCTCCAGTACAATGGCCCGCATTTCTTATGCCAAAAACGTATCATCTGCCGTAAATGTTAGTCGATTATTGGTGAAATGCAAACACAAGATCTCACCCAGTCTTCTGGACTGCGAAAGCAAAAAGTCCACAAATTTGGATCCCATTAAGATCCTAACTGCAGACAATTCTAAAGAACAAACATCTGAGATGGACATCCAACAGAAAGACCCACCAGAAATTCCTGAGAAAGTAAATTGTAACAGCAAGACTTTTGCTGAAACATGTGTTCCAGCGTTCAACACAACGGCCCACCTTTATGCCAATAACGGATCGTCTGTCACAAATGTTCGTACAATAATTGTAAAATGCAGACACAAGGGTCCAGACAGTTCTTTGGACTTCAAAAGCACATCTATTTCCAGTTCAAAAAACACCTTTGATCAAGAGAATAACAGTTCTAAAAGAAACAAAGGAAGTATTCGAGATGGATTTATGGGTCCGGGTGTGAAACCTGCAACTGAAGAAAGTTTGGAATGTTTCACTCTCCATCTTCCAGACAAATTTAATAAAAACATTCAGTCAGCAAATCCTTTCAAAAATGACACCAGCTCCTTCGAAACCAATACCCCATGCAAAACAAACGTAGGATTTTCTTGTCAAAATGAAAATCCTTCACATTCTGTAGAGGTGAAATCAAAAAGGAAATATTTGAATAGGATTAGTAACTTCTTCTCAAGAATATTTAGACCCATCATAAGCTCTTTTAATAACGGTAGAGAGTCACAAAACAACAAAACAAACGATAAACCAGCTATAAAGATTGCATGGGGAAGTTGTTAGCAAACAATATATATATAATAAGGTTGAGGGTTCACACATCTGTCTTTCTGTATGGGGTTCGCATTTGCGGGTTTTCTCTAGGCACTCTGGTTCCCCCACCTCCCGGGTCTCTAGTCAATATCCACATATGTGATTTGTCTGTAATAATAGCAAGTCAATTAAAACAACAGACAACAACAATCACAACAAAAACTTGGCCATATGGTAGTGTGAGTGTTAGGAAGAAAAAAAAAAGGATTACTATTCAAATATCTGCTTTTCTATGTAGAGTTTGCATGTTTTCCTTGTATGTAGGGGTTTCCTCCAGACACTCTGGTTCCCCTACCTCCCAGGTCTCAAGTCCAGCCATTCTAAATCTGCATGTAGGCTATGTGACATACTAGCAAGTCATTTAAAACAACAACAAACAAGAATGACCACAACCAAAACTTGGCCATACGGTAGTGTGAGGGTTAGGGGAAAAAAAACAAAAGATTACTATTCAAATATCTGCATTTCTATGTAGAGTTTGCATTTTCTCCTTGTATGTAGGGGTTTCCTCCAGACACTCTGGTTCCCCTACCTCCCAGGTCTCAAGTCCAGCCATTCTAAATCTGCATGTAGGCTATGTGACATACTAGCAAGTCATTTAAAACAACAACAAACAAAAGCGACCACAACCAAAACTTGGCCATACGGTAGTGTGAGGGTTAGGGAAAAAAAAAAAAAGGATTACTATTCAAATATCTGCATTTCTATGTAGAGTTTGCATGTTTTCCTTGTACGTAGGGGTTTCCTCTAGACACTCTGGTTCCCCTACCTCCCAGGTCTCAGGTACACCCATTCTAAATGTATATGTAGGCTATGTGACATAATAGCAAGTAGGCATGTAACGGTACACGTGGGTGTACCGAAACGTTTCGGTACGCCACGTTCGGTTCGGTCCACCTGCATACAGTTTTGGTTATTTTTTCACTTATTAAGTGTTACTAATAGGAGAATATGTGCGCCGCGGAACTAAATTTCCTGGGCGCGTTTCAGCACTGCGCTATTATCTTGCAGCACGCATAGCATTAGCAGCGTAGCATGCATCTTGTTGTTTGGGAACATTATGGCTTCTTGTTAAAAGACGAGTGCACATCCAAAGCTGTGTGTCGACGTTGTTTCACAAGATTGGATCTGCAGCAGCAACACGTCTAACGTTAACACGCTTGAAACTACGTCATCCGAACGTGAACGAAGAAAAGCAGCTTGTTGCAGAAAGACTGCTAACAGCAGCTGCATTTAAACATCCTTCATCAGGTAACTCAGGTCAGTCCAGAGCAATAACACAAGCTGTAAGAGTTTTTAAAGATCTGGATCAACATCTGAATGTTTTTGATGCGCAGGCTTTAAAGTTTGCGTCGCTAAGACATCCATCACGTCAACACTTCAGCCAAAAAGTTCAAAACTTTATGAAAAAGTTAAAACTGATATTGTCAACAAGTCCTGGAGCTAATTAAAGCCCTGATGATGATGACCGAGAGATTTAACCACCTCAACCGTTCAAGAAGAGGTATTGTTGTTTTATTATTATTATCTAATTAATCTTTTTTATTTAAAATCATAATCGTATTAACTCTTTTTTTTTTTACCTCTTTGTGTTTTATTTCCAGTCTGGGGCAGAGATAGCAGCTGTCTTCTGCCTCTTCAGGAACATCCACCAGATCACCTGCAGCTAAGAAGTCTGTGATGACTGAACTCTGAACTTTTCCAGGGACAGGTGGGAGAAGGTCCAAGAAGAAGTTGTTGTGAGTAATGAGGACAAATACAGCCACACTGCTGCTACTGTTGTTATTGAGATGGCTGGAGATATTCACTGCAACTAGATCTGTGCTTTTAGCAGAAAATGTGGAGAAGTTGGTCTTTTTGTAGCCTGGTTAAAACCAGACCCTTGTCCTTCACTTTGCTTCGGACTAGGGTCTGGGATTTGTCTCATAGACAACGATTTCTCCGGTCGATTTTTGACCGGACCAATCAGAGAACAGAAGGCGGATTACCGGACCAATCAGAGAACAGAAGGCGGAGTTTTGAACGACGTTGACTGACGTCGTCAGTTAAAATGGCTGCCGCCACGAAGGAATTTTCCAGAAAACAAGGTAAAAAACTATTATTTCTTTGCTGAGAAAAAATATATTTCTTAGCTGACGTTATATCAGAAGTGTTCCTGAGCTTAACAGTTCCTAAATCAATTCACGAAATGGTCAAATCTGCTGGATTTAAATAGTTTCGGTTTGACATTTTCCAAACAGCCTCGGGTGCGCTACGAAAATAAATGATAAAAAATCGAATTTTATCTCAAATGTTTCATCCAGGCCAACAGTCAGTAAATTAGAGCCATATAATTACACACTGGTAGCAGAAAAAATATCCACCGAGTGGTTTCTGAGCTATTTATCTGAATAGCCTGGACCTCGCCAGGCTAAACTAACAAAACTCCACCTTCTGTTCTCTGATTGGTCCGGTCAAAAATCGACCGGAGAAATCGTTGTCTATGAGACAAATCCCAGACCCTAGTCCAAAGCAAAGTGAAGGACAAGGGTCTGGTTTTAACCAGGCTTGTCTTTTTGGACAAAAACTTAAAACTTGATTAGTTCAGTTGTAAACATTCTGTTGCTGCTTATTGTTCTGGTTCTGACTGTTATTGTATTAAGATTTTTATTATTGTTAGTATAGTTTATTTATTATAAAAAGTGCTGTTTATTTAAAATATCATCCAAATGGGTCACTTTTATTTATTTTTCTACAAACGTATTTTTGGCATATTTTCAAAAATTTTGTAAGTCTTTATTTTGTCTTTTTTTTTTGTACCGAAAATAAACCGAACCGAGCCCTCCTTGAAACTGAACCGAACCGAAATGTGATTTTAGCGTACCGTTACACCCCTAATAGCAAGGCACTTAAAAAAGACGACAACAAAAACTTAGCCGTACGGTAGTGTGAGGGATGGGGGAAAAAGAAAAAAAAGGATTACGGTACTACAGTATTCAAATACTGTATCTGCTTTTCTATGTAGAGTTTGTATGTTTTCCTTGTACGTAGGGGTTTCCTCCAGACACTCTGGTTCCCCTACCTCCCAGGTCTCAAGTCCACCCATTCTAAATGTATATGTAGGCTATGTGACATAATAGCAAGGCACTTAAAAAAGACAACAAAAACTTAGCCATATGGTAGTGTGATGGTTAGGGGAAAAAATTACTGTTCAAATATCTGCTTTTCTATAGTTTGCATGTTTTCCTTGTGTATGTATGGGTTTTCTCCAGGCACTCTGGTTCCCCCACCTCCCAGGTCTCAAGTCCACCCATTGTAAATCTATATAGGCTAAGTGACATACCGTATTCACCGGTGTATAATACGCAGTTTTTTTGCTCATTTGAATGTCCTGCGTATTAAACTGAAGCGTATTATTTATGGATTTTTTCCCATATTTTTAGACCAATTTTTAGCTCTGTTTCGCCGGTTTTCATTTTGGCCAAAAATGGTGCAGTACCAGTTTCGGCCGCTATGGGCACTATGGGCAGCAGCAGAGGACTCAGAGAGCGAGGAGGAAGAGGAAGAGGAAGAAGAAGAGGAACAGGGACCTTGTACCGGTGACCTGCCTGTGCTGCAGGCCTGCAGCGAGGAGTACTTGGATCTTTTTGCCAGCGACACGGAAGACGAAGAGTTTGAAGGATTTGAATAGGTACCGGTAGTGTAAATAATTTGTTTGAATAAAAACTGTAAACGGTATCTGTTTCTGTCATTTTATGGGCGGGGTGAGCGTGTATTAATTTTAAAGCCGCTAATATTTATGTTGTAACCGTCAAAGTGCATTTATTAACAAAAATTAAACCGAGACACGTTAACATATATATTCAGCTAACAAATATATTTTTATTAGGTGTTTCTGTGCGGTAGTTTAATTTTAATTAAATTCAGCTCTTGCTCCAAACCGTTTCTGTGTGTGTGCATCATGTTTACATTTTAAATTCAGCTGATTTGTAATCCTTTATTAACAAAAATTAAACCGAGACACGTTAACATATATATTCAGCTAACAAATATATTTTTATTAGGTGTTTCTGTGCGGTAGTTTAATTTTAATTAAATTCAACTCTTGCTGCGCTGCAGCAAACCGTTTCTGGGTGCACGCATCGTGTTGTTTACGTTCAAAATAATGCTGATTTGTAATCATTTATTAACAAAAATTAAACCGAGACACGTTAACATATAAATTCAGCTAACAAATATATTTTTAGTAGGTGTTTCTGTGTGGTAGTTTAATTTTAATTAAATTCAGCTCTCGCTCCAAACTGGGCCTGTGGGCCTGTTGTATGTGTGCGCACATCGTGTTGTTTACATTTTAAATTCAGCTGATTTGTAATCATTAACAAAAATTAAACCGAGACACGTTAACATATACTGTATATTGTTGTGAAATAAAAATATATTTTTCTTCGTGTTTTATATTTATTTTGAAGGAGTTTTTCATATGGTGTTCAAATTATCAGTTTCTTTTGTAGAGTGATAAAGATTTACTAAAGGACACAGGCAGATCTGTTCTGGTGAGGCTTGGGGATGATAATATAGCTGGTGCCTCTTTGTCCTGTCAGTTTTACGACTTTGTAGAATATATGACAGGGGAGAAGTCCACTGAAAGCCACTCTCTGGCTCTGCATGTTTGTTCAGTTAGAAAGTAACAAGAACAGCTCTAAATATGTGTGTAGGGTATGATCTTTAATGTAATTTAATGTCCAGTTACATTAATTGGTCATTTAGTGGTTATTAGAGTGTGCATGTTTATAAGTACTCGGCAATAAATGTACATTTATTTTAGTCATCGATGTGTCTCGATGCCCATCCCCCAGGGGCTTGGGGAGACCCGAGCAAGCTGAAGGGAGGCAGTGGTATTTCCTGTCTTCTGGCAATAAAGGGGGGACAACAGTCTCTGAAACAAAACCCCCACCGAAGAGTCAGTTTAAAGCAGGGAACCCCCACAAAAGGGTATAAAAAGTTTCCATCATCCAACAGCAAGGCAGAAGTAAGCGCACGGATCAGGTTGTATGTTCTCCCTGTCCCCCTCTCTCCCCCCTCCTCCCTTCTTCTCTCTCTCTCTTTTTCTCTCACTGTCCACGTTTTAAAAACAAATGTAATGGATGTTAGGAATAGAACAAATGTATTCTGTGACTTTTAACTTATGATTAATTAAACTGGTTTGGAACTTTAAGTGAGCGTCTGTCGAGTGTATCTCTCCTTTCTGTTCCAAAGTGAACCAAAAAACGAATTCTGGGGCGGATAAGAATCAAAGCCAACAAATGGAGGTTCCACCGAGATTGGTTGCACGCGCGGACAGGAAAGGATGAGCCGGAGTCCAGAGCACTGATCAGTGACCGGTCACCTCTACAAAAAAGGTAAGCAGATTCCTGTTTAAACGAAATCTGTGATTGGACATTAATAGGCAAATTTTAACTCAGTGTGTTGGACTCATTAAGATAAGGAAATAAGACAAGTACCAAGTCCCAGGTAAAAACACGCAATGGTCGAGCCTCCCAAATGCCGACGGGCGTTTGGAACAGAGGGGTCGGGGTTTTAGAATAAATAAATAATTTATTCGCCGCTGACCCTGTAACTCTGAGACCAAGTTTAACTGTAAACTTACTAGAGTGGTGACTAGTTTAAAACAGTGACAATTTAGACTTACTTATAATTCGAGATTAAATAAGTAAGGGCGGGACTGGGGGTGAGGAATTGAGGAAAACGCGCTGACTTTCGCTGATAAAATAATCCGAGAGTTCCACCTGGACCAGTTAAAAATAGAATAAAATTAGTCACAGAATACTAAATCCTTTTTTATGTTCTAAAATAATGGTTTCCTGCCATGTCACGTCAGCTTGCCTGCCTCACCTGGGTGGCTTGTCTCTGCTCTCCAAACTGCGCGTGGCTCTCTTTGTCTTTCTCTCTCTGCAGCGCTGTGCTGCTCTGGACCAGTGGCGGAGCTAGACTTTTATTGCTGGGGGGACCGAGAGGGGGCCAAAGCTATAAGTGGTCCACTTACTACGGCACAGTGGGAAAAATGGTTTTATCCCAATTTTTTTGGGGGGGATTTGTAGACGCTATGAAATTTTGAAACAACATATTTTTTCCTTTAAAATGATACAGGCTCTCAGTTTAAATTTTTGATCTGTGATCTAAATATTTTTAAGTTTAGAAACCAAGTGGTTTTCTAAACAGCTTTAGTGTTTGACTTTGTCCACACTCATAAAATACACAATGAAGTACCCAAAAAAAAAATAAATAAATAAATAAATAAATAAATAAATATATATATATATATATATATATACCGGTAAACTTAAATGGTACATATCGCCCCTTGCTGCTTTGAGCATGTAACAGTCACAAGACCACATTGAAATAAGAAATATAAAATATGATAAAAATACATTTCTGTGTTTATTTCATTTCTATCCAAGACACTATGATAAGAATGACTATATATTTAATATAGGCGGATACAGAGTACAGTATCTCTGTTTACAATTCTGGTTGGTGGTGTGCCTCGTGATTTTTTCAATGAAAACACTGTGCCTTGGCTCCAAAAAGGTTGAAAAACACTGGTCTAATGAAAATAAACAGTTTAAGTTAATTAGAATGATTAAAAAAAATAGCTAAACAAGAGCATGGTTTTGCTAAATTAGGCTGAAAAGTTGGATTAAAAATGTAGAATTAGCTGAAAAAGCTGAAACAGGCTATATACAGAAATTATTAAGTAAAATACCTTGATATCATAATATTTTTTGCCTCAATAAAACCACGGTCCTACTTGTTATTTATTTAATTGTTCCCATACATATCTTTAAAAAATGGGAGTTAAAACTGCATATTTCTTGGTGCATTTGTGTGTACAACTGGACCAGTGCTCTGTTTTTATTTTTTATTTATTTTATAGACGTTTTAATAAGATATAACACCCTGCGGACTGTTGCTCGCTGCTCTCAGAGCCTCTCAGCTTCTGCGCAGAGAGGAGCATGAGCCGCGCGGCCTCTCTCGTCTTCTCCCTGGCTCCCCGTTCTGCTGTTACCCCTGGTGTTCTGTTCGTTGACTCAGGGCTCGGTTCTGTCCAGAGAGCACGGGGCACGTGCGCTCAGAGCTCTGCTGTGCGGCTACCTTCTGAACTCCCGACCCACGGGGAGAGAAAAAGAGAGGGGCAGATCTTCCCGGAGCTTTTGCTAAAAATCTGCTATAAATCATGAAATAACACATTTACCGTTATTTCTCTACAATATAAATAAACGCTCCTGTATTATTTTTAAATAAACAAATAAATAATGGCGATGCAATTTGAAAACATGGTGAGTCATGGACTTTAAAGAATTCAAAAATGGAAGGAGGAAAATAATGATTACTATATTTTTAGCCTGTATGACATATTTATGGATTGCTTTTTTCTTAAACTTGTCACAAGCTATCTGAAGATTAAATATGAAACAAACGTTGAGGCGCAAAGGTTAAGAACAAAGTTTATTTAGATACAGCAGTTAATAGAGTAATAAACGAATTCTCCACCTCCTCAGGAGTTGGGGCTGGGTTCCTGAAACACAAAAATAAACATTACATTAAAACGGTTTACACTTCTCTATTTTAACAGGACGAGATCATTTTCTACAGCGTGAATGTGGGACGTGGGTGAAATGAAAGAATAGAACTTCAGCTCAGCTCTGAACGAGGGTCTGGTTTTAACCAGGCTAGAAGGCCTCAGGATTGTACGGTTTTTTTTTTTTGAATAAACAAATAAAATATTTGCGGATAGTTCGAGATAAATTAATTAGGGCCGAATGAACCGTCACAATTGGAAGGATTGATCAAAAAGGATTATGACATTCTATCTCAATAATTTTAGGTTATAACACTTAGACAAACGGGAAAGTTGGAAAATTGCAGTGAACCTCCCGTTAGCATAGCATAGGCTGCCTACAGCGGACATTTTATAACTTTGTAACGGTAGACAGCTCACATCGGATTCGCTAACAAAGCGTACAGTGGCGCGTCGTGTAGATAAACAATATCGACTTTAAATAATCCAAAGTTGGTTTTTGTAGACGAATTTAACAGCTAACAGCAAAGCTAACGAGCCACTAGGTCCGACTGGTTCACGAGACGTAGTCTTATAATTTGTGGATAGGACGTGAGGAGGTAGAACCGAACGCATCATACTTACATTCTCCAATATAAGAAGCAGAGAAAGTGGATTACCAATCTGGAAGACGTATTTTTGTGAATAGCTCCAGTGAATGTACACGTCTTGTGAGCATTGACCGGGCAGGGTTGCCAGATCTCTAGACCGAAAGAAGCGATCAGCTCCTTCAAAACAAGCACAAATAAGCGACTCAATGTCCGCGAGAAGCAAAAATGACAACCCGCCACAAGCGGATGATCAAATTTGAAAGCGACTCCAGGGAAAATAAGCCCAATGCCGCTTGAAATAAGCGGATTTGGCAACTATGGGGACGCAAAAGACAGTCGTTTCGTGTATAGCCTGAGCAGGGTTGCCAGGTGAGAAATGTAGGATTATCGTACACCCATCATAAACAAAATAAGTCACTCTATTGTTGAATACTGTAGCGTCTAACACTAGCTCTACCAGTTTTTGTCAAAATGACAATTTTACCTATGCAACCCATGGGATTGTCAAACTGACAAATTGAATTAGCATTTTTAAAGCCATTGGTATGTATATGAGGCCATGTATATGAGGTTGAGCTGATTAGGTCCTCCATCCCCCACTCTGCAGTAGACACCTCTCCCATTGTTCCTTGCACAGCAAACTTCAGGCAATTCAAACCCATCTCACTCCCATTGTTAAACAAAGCTGTTGGTCACATGAAACCTTCAGGATCCCCCGCTGATCCCATCCCCCCATCATTGTTCAAACAGGTTCTGCCATCGCTGGGGCCCTCTGTTCTTAATATTCTGAATAGTAGCATTGCTACAAGCGTGGTCCCGGATGCCTTCAAACATGCAGTTGTCACTCCGTTATTGAAGAAACCTAGCCTTGACCCTTCCGCCTGCGCAAATTACAGACCAATATCAAGACTCCCCTTTCTGTCCAAAATCCTCGAAAAACTTATTTCTATTCAGTTAAATCAGTTCTTAACTGAAAACAAAGTCTTTGAGGTTTTTCAGTCCGGTTTCAAACAACTTCACAGCACGGAAACAGCTTTGGTCAGGGTTTTCAACGATATTCTTGTATCAAATGACTCTGGTCAGTTTGTGGTACTTGTACTCCTTGACCTTACCGCTGCTTTTGATACCGTCGATCACGGTATCCTCTTATCTCGGCTCGAACACTGGGTCGGGATCACAGGTGCTGCATTAGACTGGTTCCGCTCATACCTTGCTGACAGAAGTTTCTGTGTTAAGGTCGGGAACAGTGTATCCCCTTCAATGTCTCTTTCCTGCGGGGTCCCACAAGGCTCTATTCTCGGTCCACTTCTTTTCACGCTCTACATGCTCCCACTGGGGACCATCCTAAGAAAACATGGAATTTCGTTCCACTGTTACGCAGATGATTGCCAGATATATCTGCCACTGAAACCAGCAAATACAGGCTCCCTCCACTCTCTC
>JBBPBX010080944.1:0-13041 GCA_038048925.1 Garcialebias charrua | reverse complement strand
CTTCTGGACAGAAGTCGAAACGTTTTCTGCAACAAATAAAGTCCAGTTGATCCTGTATTGAACGCCTTTTTTGATTTTATCATGTCCTGGACGACTGAGAATCTTCACCAGCATGTTCCAGTGGGTGGGCGGCGCCCAGGCGCCCCCTATTGGCGGGCCGCCTCTGACAGTGAGTCAGTTTAAGATGATCTCTGACACCAGCAGTCTCTGGGTAATGTTGTTTATCCTGCAGGAAGTACAGTCTCTGCTGGGCCTTTCAGTAACTCTGAGGTTTTCACGCTCCAGGTTAGATTCCCCTAAATATGGACTTGCAGGAAAAAGTAGTCAGCTGCTTTTTCCCACACTGTCAACGCTTATAATGAGTGGTGGGACCGCCATTTTCTTTTTGCTGAAGTTGATGATCAGCTCCTTAGCCTTTGAGGTGTTGAGAAGCAGATTGTTCCCCTTGCACTAAGCCAGTTGTTCCATGTTGTCCCTGTTGCGGAAACATCCCCCCCACCCCCCAATGATGAGCCCCACCACTGTGGCGTCATCTGTAAATTTGACTATGGTGTTGCTGTAGTGAGCAGGGGTGCAATCGTGTGTGGATGGCATAGAGCAGATTGTAACAAAAATAATTATTAATAAAGTATTTAAATGAAAAATACAGTAAAAAATTACGAGATGTACAAATAACTTTTGTCATGTGCCTTAATGACACAATGGCCCTCATGCACGAACCGTTCGTACGCACAGATTTGTTCTTATACTGTGCGTACGAGTGATTTAGGATCATTTGTGGCATCCAACAATGTTTTCGTATCCTAGGATTTTTTTCAGATACGAACAAAATTTACGTGTGGTCCAGACCTGTCGTATATTTTACGAGGAGTCGGTCTGCTGTTATCCAGACGGCCTTTTCTCCACTAATAACTTTATATTTCGTTATTTAGAAAATATTTTGAGTTTAAAAACAATTAAATGCAACCACACATATTGGTTTAATTAAAGCGGCTTCAACACCCCCCCCCCACGTCCACCACCTTGCGCCACCCGCGCGTGGCCCCCCGCGCCACTCATGTCGACCACCGTGTGCCACGCAACGCGCCCCCCCGCGCCACCACCTTGCGCCACCCGCGCGTGGCCCCCCGCGCCACTCATGTCGACCACCGTGTGCCACGCAACGCGCCCCCCGCGCCACCACCTTGCGCCACCCGCGCGTGGCCCCCCGCGCCACTCATGTCGACCACCGTGTGCCACGCAACGCGCCCCCCCGCCACGCGCCACTGTCGTGCCACCCCGTGCCACTGTCGGCACACACACACACACACACACACACACACACAACACAGCGCCGCTGCAGAGACAGGGGAGAAAAAAGCGAAACCAGCTTATTCAGTTGTTTCATGTCATTTTTAATATAAACTGCCTGTTGACTGTGGGCGCTCACTGATGTCATCTGTATTCTGTGTGGGTCTGCGCTCAGATCCGGGGCTGACACTATGATCAAAGGCGAGTCAATTTTAATTCGCCAAACGCGTTTGTGTGTTTTCTGACGCATAAAAGCCGGAATGAATGGACACTTCCTGCTCGCGGTGGCAGGAAACTATATCCTTATATGGTGTTTTGAGGGGTGGGAATTATGTAAATAACCTCCCGCGTGCACGAGCAGGTGAATAGAACAGGTGGGATTCATCATTATTTACACAGCTCATATACACACATTTCCTGACGATAGAAGACTTTGTTGGATCTGACGTGGCATGTTCGTACGAACGCTTCGTACGAACAAAAGTAGGAGAAATTTAGGATAAAAATACGAACATTTTCGTGCATGAGGGCCATTGTTCTTTCTTGATCCTGTATTGAACGCCTTTTTTGATTGTTCTTTCTTGTTTCATGCAGATGTAATGTTGAGGCTTGGCCAGCAGGTGAGCCACTGTCTTTGACGGAGAAAGCAGGCCTCACGACACGTCAAATCCATAAACACGCCGAGGTATGACCGGACTTCACGGGCCCAGAACCTGTGAAGCTAAACTGCTCCTCAACTCTACCAACCAAGATGGACGTCTTAACAGGTACAGAGTGGCTGATGTTTAATGGAACGTGCACTGGAGTCGAGCTGGTTTTCGAATGGAGAAGTGTTATCTCTGGTTAAACTCAAAATAGATTTCTTCCTCTCTCCATCTTTAATCTATTCCTCTCAAACTCTCTTTTATTTCATTCTAAGCTGGAAACTACATTAAGCTAATAGCCACAGATGAAAAAGCAATATGTCAACTCATTACAGTACTTATGTCTGTTGTTACAATTTAAGTGTGCTGATGCGTGTTCAATTGCAAGAAAGTGAAATCCGTCAATCAAGTGTAATGGTGTTAATTTTAGTTGATTTATTTTAAATAAA
This sequence comes from Garcialebias charrua, assembly GCA_038048925.1. Classification (NCBI taxonomy): domain Eukaryota; kingdom Metazoa; phylum Chordata; class Actinopteri; order Cyprinodontiformes; family Rivulidae; genus Garcialebias; species Garcialebias charrua. The sequence goes on along the minus strand of JBBPBX010080944.1, from coordinate 10,658 downwards.
AGGTAGTGTCTTTGACATACCAACTAAAATCAACGTCTCATGGTCACTTCATGGCTTATTTGTCCATCATAACTGATCACAGAAATATTGGGTAAACTGAAAAAGAAAAGAATCCGTAAATTACTCTTCAATCTGAATAAGTAAATAATTAAGGTAAAGGGTGTCAGTTAATTAGTGACCCCCCCCCCAAAAAAAATAAAATCTTACAGTCATTACAACACATCTGAGATGAGGTTGTGTACATGGGGTCCCAGCTACATCCCACAATAAAATGCAAAAGAAAAACTGTAATAATATCTAAGATATGAACTAAGAAAAACACCAACTAAATATACACTAAGCACCAATAGCATAAAAACAATACACTGAACAGCAGAACGAACATGAGTCTGTGTGAACAGATGAGTGTGAATGAACACAGCATCATGAATAGGGTTGGGCATCGTTTGAATTTGAGCGATTCCGATTTTTCGTTTTGATTCTGATGCTTTTTGATTCTCAATTCCGATTCTTTTTGTAGGCGGAGTTAAAAAAAGACATATCAATTCAATTCAGTTCAGTTTATTTATACTGTATAGCTCCAAGTCACAACAGATGTTGTATCAGGGCACTGAACAGAAATAATCGAATATAAAAATAATAAGTTAAACAGAAACTTTAATATAAAAATAACGTTATCACTATTTATCTGAGGAGACTACTTTGAGTTTAACTCCATCATGTTACAAAAGAGCTACAGTAGTTAGCCAGAGTTCTTTCAGGATGAAATAATTTGAACTTCTGTTTGAATTTGAATTCTATGAACTTTTTCCTTTTTGTTAAATTTACTATGAATTTCTCACAGGGTTATTTTCAACCAGTATATACATATCAAACTTATTAACTTCAATAACTTCCCATTCAGGAAGCTGGAGCTTCTCTTTGGTCACATATAAACAAACTTGTGAAAAAAGATAAAAATCAGAAAAAAAGTTAACTCAACTGAACATTAAGGGACACATGAAATCAGACCCTACAATAATGGCAAATGCTTTTAATGATTATTTTATTAATTCAGAAGAATTGGCAACAAAGTTTATTCCCATAGATCCAACAGAGTTCAGTTATAGATACAACTTTTCCTTTTACTCTTAACAAGATCAATCTTTGTAAAACTCAGCATATAATTAATCACTTAAAAACATCTAAAGCTAAAGATGTCTTTGGAATAGATACAGAGTTTATAAAGAAACATACAGTTTTGTCAAACCCTATAACTCACGTAATAAACTTATCTTTTACAAAAGGGCTATTTCCTGATACCTTGAAAACAGAACTAATAACTCCAATTTTAAAATCTGGTGACTCCAAGCAAGTTAGTAACTACAGACCTATAAGTATTTTACCAGCAATATCCAAAGTGATGGAAAAAGAGGTTAAAAAAGTCACGTTAAGCTCAGATGGACAACCTGTCATCAGCCACGCGTCCGCAGACCTACCGGTTGAAATGGACTTGCGACCTGTCCAGGGTGTACCCTGCCTCTGTGATGGCTGGACATGGGCATCAGTGACCCAAAAAGGAAGCAGCGGGTAAAGATAATGGATGAATGAATGAATGGATGAATGCATGAATGGATGGATTTGCTAATCACCAGCTGCACGCCTCTCCACACCTGCTGGCATTTGCTGTGAAGCTAGTAGCAGCATCTACAAAAGCTGAAACGAGCAGCGCGTTCAATTAAAATAGCCTTGTTCTGTTTTTTTATTAATAGTTTAGCTCTAAAAATATTTTGTTCCTCTGTTTAATAGCCTATCTTTAGAGATGACTTTTAGGCTATTCATTTTATATGTTTATATCCATTTGGTGAAACAAGAAATCTTATATCTTAACAAAAGTGAATAAATAAATAATAAGAATAATCACTGCAAAATATCACATCATGCTGATGCTGATCTGTTTTCTTGTTGCTGTGTGTTCATTTGTGACCATCTGCTCATACAGACTCATGTTCGTGCTGCTGTTTGTAATGATGTTTTTCTATTACATTAGTGCGTAGTGTATTTCTAGTTGATGTTTTTCTTAGTTATATCCTAGATTTCATTACTGCTTTTCTCTTACATTTTGTTGTTGAATGTAACTGGGACCCTGTGTACATAATCTCATTTCATCACATGTACCACATGCGGTGCAAATGACAATAAAGATTCTCTGACTCCGATATACACACACTCTACATTGCCAAAAGTATTTGCTCACCCATCCAAATGATCAAAATTAGGTGTTGTACCTGTTTTTAGTTTTCTACATCGCCTTACAACCTAGCTGTTATTTGTTACTTTTCTTAAAAATACCATTTTATTTGCTGTTGTCATTCTCAATTTGTACGCATCCTTCATGATTGTCTACTGTTGTCTGGTCCACTGTTGTCATCGCTCTTTCTTAAAATCAGGTCTCTCTTGTAAATGAGTCCTCGAGGCTCAATGGGATTAACCTGGATAAATAACGTTTGCATGAATTTAGGATTTGGTTGATTAAAGAGGTTACAGACCTGAAGAGGATGGACTCCTGTCCATTTGTTTCAGATGTTGGACTCATCACAGCTTCTCAAAGAACCCACCCAGTTATCCCAACATCTCGGTTTAATCCTGTTTGCTCACAGCTCGTGGTTGTGAACCACTTGTTGCAGTCTGAGTATCTCGTTGCTTGCACCCACTGACTTAGCTTTAAATACTCACCTGTTCTTCTTGCTCCCTGCCTGACTGTCTTCAGCCATTTACTCAGCATTCAAGTATTCTCAAGCTCATGTTCCTGTGTTTCTGCCTCTGCCTCTAGCTCTGCAAGTGTTGACTGACCATTTTCATTCAACCTTTATTTAAACAGGTTAGTTCTCATTGAGGCTCAAGGACTCATTTACAAGAGACACCTGTTAGAGACCATTGTATTTTAATGTTGGATTTGTCACTGGTTTGTTCTATTGGATATCTGCCAGGCTAGCCTCTCCTCAGTGAACTGACCCTTTTTAATTGGTCTTGCAGTGATGCATCATCAGTGTAATTTTCCTTGTTGTTATCTTCTTCCTTACCTCCACAAACACTCAACTTTCCATTGCCTTCTTCCTTTTCCCTACAAGTACTCTCGTCCAGGTGTCCTGCCCTTTAAGTCCATTGTTTTTTATACTCTGCTCATTTCCAAGTTACAAAACAGCCAAACAATCATCTGCTCAGGTACTAATTGACAATTTTTAATATAGGTGGATGTTTTTGTACATTGCTCTGAGGTGATGTTAGGTGAGGTACAACTCCTGAGGTGGAGTTCCACCATGATTTCTCATCTTGTTTTGACTTCACGTTGACATTTGACCATTCACAGAACTCACTCATGGTAGTTCCCTTTCAGTCATGGTCTCTCGGTGCAACATATGCTATGGGAATTGCGCCCCCGCGCGATTACCTGAAGGAATACATTCACGCCTTTACGGCAGGGGCGTCAGCGTTGCGCCAGAGGCCCCACCCTCTGGGCATTTAAGCGACCAACGCCCGTCCATCCTTCTCTTTTTGCCCTTCACCTCGCTTAAACACCTGAACATCGCGGGACTTCTCTGTTGTCGCGTCGCTTGATTGAGGTGAGCTTGCTCCCTACACTGAGCATACAGAGAAAATTTCCCTGCATACTACTGGGCTGGCGAAAGCTAGTCCAGCATTTTTCTACTTACCCGAAGTTTTTCTTCTCTTCCGCAGCTTCGCTCGACGGCGCTAACTGCGTCACAACCTTCTGCTAATCTCTAGCAGTCTACCAACGAAAGCAAGATGACGGAGAAGACGGCTTTGAACAAAAGGAAACTAGGACCAACTTCTACTCTTCTCGTCTCCGGACATGGCTCCCGAGAAGGGAAAGCAGAGGACAAAGAAGAAGAAAACCTGGACGACGAGTCCTCGCTCGCTCCCATGCCCCAGCGGATGCGGCTACTCCCTCTCAGCGACGGACACCCATGAGGCCTGTCCTGTCTACCTAGGGATTCTGCACGCGAGGAAAGCGCTGGAATTCCCCAACTCCTGCTTCCACAGTCGTCGAATGACGGCCACAGTGAGGAAACGCCACGCAGATACGTTGGCCAAATCTATGGCGAGGACCGCGGCGATGAAGGTCGTACGTCGCACTAACCTGCTCGCTCCCGAACCGGAGCTCAAAAAAGTGGACTTGGAATGCAATGGCCGAGTCGGAGAGGACAATGCGTCGGACTCCTCACTTGCCATCGAGGACTTGATGCCAGAAGTGTCCGACATAGACGTTGAATACGGTGACAAGTGAGAAACTGTTGATTCCTCCCAGAACCTGGCGCAGAACCTTCCGGAACCGGACTTGTCGGTACCTGCTCTGTTCGACCTGTGCCATAGGGCCGCTGATGTCCTGCAAGTCACATGGCCAGACCTCACGCCTCGCCAACAGGCTACGAGGCTGGCGGGAAGCTACTTCTACGCGAAGCAACCGACAACGTCACAAAAAATGCCAATTTTTCCGGACTTTCTCATGGAACTCAAACGCTCCTGGGCGGAACCCAGAGCTCCCATCATGCTGCCATTGTCCCGACTCTTGGATGTCGCGGGAATGGAGGCTCTGGGCCTTGCCAGCGCACCCCCGATAGAGGAGTCTTTAGCGGCTCACCTAGCCCCTACAGCCACGGGAATGAAACCAGCACTACCCAGCAGGGCCTGCCGCGCTTCGGAAAAACAACTCGAGAAGTGCTACAAGGCCCAAGGCCTCGCGGCTCGCGCAATGAATGCATCGAGTATGGTGCAGGCGTACCTGGCAGAAAAACTGCAAGATATCCAGGTAACAAAAGACGAACAGGCCACAACTGAGGCCATAGAGGAGGCCCGCCGTGCCTCTGACCTCGTGTTCCGCATGATAGGGACAATAGCTATTTCCCAGGGCAAAGCAATGGCAGAAATAGTTGTCGCCCAGTGCCATCTTTGGCTAACACTGTCGGACCTCCCGGAGAACCAGAGGTCCACTTTCCTCCAGCACCCGATTGAGTCGACGGGACTCTTTGGGGGAGCCCTGGAACGTGTCCAGGCAAGGCTGGAACAAAGACGCAAACAAGCGGAAGCCCTCTGCGAGGGTTTGCCAAGGAAAAGATTTGCCCCACCAAAGGAAAACACGCGTGGTCTCCCACGAAAGAGACCCGCTGGGGACAGTGAGGCTTCTCAGTACCGTCCGAGTGCTGCTTCAACCTCCTCCTACGGAAACCAGTTTCGGACCTGATGAACTAGGACAAACTGATAATTTTACAGGTTTGCCCGCCCACGAGGTACGGGAACCTAACTTTATGATCCCAGTCTCTGCTCATAAAAAACTACGAGGAGCTGATGACATGTGTGCACGTACCAAACATGACTCGCCTACTGTATATGTAAACAAAACAAACACTGTTTCAGACATGTACAAAAATAAAAGTACCAAAGCACAGACTGCCCTGGTTCTTGACTCGAGTCCCATTTTTATAAAACCCAGACCACATGGTCAAACTATGAACCATAGCAAGATACACGAGATCCACCAGAGACAGCCTGATCTTGCGATATCTTCTGTTGGGCCGAGCGACCTGCTCGAAAAAGCGCGAGAGGGGTCAAAGGTCAACTCTTCAGCGCTGAAACACGAGGAGCAACAATTTAACATGCCATCCAGGTTCAGCGCGCATGCACAGGCTTGGGAGGTGTGTCTACCAAAGGATTGGGTCATGACAACAATACGTCACGGGCTCAAGTTGCAGTTCTCAAAGAGACCGCCCCGTTTCTCAGGGGTGTTGCAATCTAAGATCAACCTTGCACGTACACACGTGCTGAGGGAGGAAGTTTCAACGATGCTGCAAAAGGGAGTGATTAGTTTGGTCTCAGGATGCAAACTACGCTCTGGCCACTACAGCAAGTACTTTCTGGTACTCAAAAAAAGACAGTTTCTTGAGACCGATTCTGGATCTCAGGACTCTCAATAAAAGAATTAAAACTTTCAAGTTCAAGATGCTTACACTGCAACAAGTTCTCCAGTCTGTGAGACCAGGAGACTACGCATGTACAGTGGATTTGAAAGATGCCTATTTCCATATAGGCGTGTGGAGGAGACACAGAAAGTTCCTCCGTTTTGTGTTCAGAAAAAAAAACGCTTATGAATTCAAAGCCTTACCCTTCGGTTTAAAGACTGCTCCGCGTACATTTACTAAATGTCTGGATGCAGCCCCGGCCCCTCTTAGAAATCAAGGACTCTGGGTCTTGAATTACCTGGACGACCTGCTAATTCTGGCTGGAAGCAGAAAGCAGGCACTATCACACTCCTTTAAGGTGATCTCTCACCTGGAGTCTCTCGGTTTTGTCATAAACCTACAGAAAAGTGATCTGACTCCGTCACGGGTTACCGTATTTCTGGGTGTACAGATTGACACTGTCCAATACAGAGCATGGCTCTCGAAGGAAAGAGTTTCCTCCATTCGCCATTGCCTGGGAAAATTTAAATTGGACCAACGGGTCCCTGTGAAAACGTGCGAACGCCTGCAAGGCCTCTTGGCGGCAGCCATTCCTTGTGTGCCACGTGCATTATTGAAAATGCGGGCCATATAGGTATGGTTAAACCAACAAATACAACCCGCTCTGCCTAATCAAGCAGAAAAGGTTAAAATAGACCCAGAGTGTCTAAAGGCCCTGGAACCTTAGAGAGATCTGTCCGTTTTCACGGAAGGGGTCTCACTGGGAAGGGTGTCGTCCCGTGTAGTCATCACGACGGACGCCTCAAAAACAGGATGGGGAGCGATCTGCAGAAACCAGAACGCCCGCGGCCTTTGGAACGAGCAGGAAGCCAAATTACATATTAACTTCCTGGAATTGCTGGCCGTATTCCTGTCATTGAAATACTTCTTCAGTAAAGGTCTGGTTGCTAGGCATCATATCCTGGTAAAATCAGATAACAGGACCACGTTGTCCTTCATCAACAGAGAGGCAGGGACGAGGTCCCGGGCCCTCCTCGATCTGACACGGAGGATGTTCACGTGGTGTGCTCCAAGAATCCTGTCAAAGGTCAACTTAGGGCAACTCATGTCCCTGGTGATCTGAATTATGGAGCAGATGCCCTTTCAAGATGGCCTCTTTTGGCGTCGGAATGGAGCCTGAGCCCACGGATTGTGGAACAGGTATGGTCACGTTTTGGTAGAGCCTCTGTGGACCTGTTCGCTTGCAGAGCTAGCTCACACTGTGATCTTTACTTCTCCTTGAAGGAGATAGATGCTCCTTTGGGGATAGACGCTCTGGCACATGATTGGCCAGCAGGGGTGCTCTACTATGCCTTTCCACCCGTCCCTCTGATCGAGGCGACATTGGAACGGGTGAGACGGGGAGCCCTCTCCTTGATCCTCATAGCTCCCAGATGGCCACAGAAACCGTGGTTCCCGGAGTTGATCTCAATGTTGTCAGGGACACCATGGCAATTGCCTCCTCATAGGGACCTACTGACTCAGACATGTGGACAGCTTCTACACCCACGTCCAGGGTTGTGGCAACTCTCAGCCTGGCCTTTGAAAGGTACTGGCTGAAAGCCTAAGGCTTTGGTTGCTTTGTCCCGACACAAGCAGTAATAACATTCACAAGGGTATCCTTTGATGTTTATGTTTTTTGCCTAGGAGTCGTGCCATATATATATATATATATATATATACAGTGGTGGGCCTCTGACCGCTAGGTAGCGCTATTGCGCTAATCCGCTTGTAGCGTAGCTAAATAATCTGTTAGCTTTACAGCGGATTGACTAAGTTTTATAATTCATAAGCGGATTTATGCTATTTTTATTTAAAATGCAGTACCGCTAATAACTAATTATCTATCAGTAAAAACGAAATAACGTATTTACGAGCAGCGCCGGATGTGGTCCGTCACAAAAAAGCGTCCCCCTCAGTCTCTTGGTGTGTGCTCTCTCTATCAGTTAGCAGCCAGTGTGTTACTCTGGAGCCTTATTGCTTGTTTTCGAAGAGTCAGACGAAGACTTTTTAACATGGAGGGTGAACTTATGGATGTTTCTCAGGGCCTACGCGACGCGTCTGGATTTAAAAATAGAATTTCGCCACATTAGCACTCTTCAAAATGGCGTCCGCGACGGCCAAAGAAGCCAGGATTTTACAACAAAACACGGTAAAACAATTATTTCTTTGCTGAGAAAAAATATATTTCATAGCTGACGTTATAGCACAAGTTTTTCTGAGCTTGAGAGTTTCACGAAATGGTCAAATCTGCTGGATTTAAAAAAGTAGTTCACCATTAGGACTCTTCAAAATGGCGTCCGCAGGGCAGCAAACTTACATACTCAGGGAATCACAAGGAACTCAGGAGACAGAGGCAACAGGAGACAATGCCAGGACAATGATAAACACAGAGATACAGACTTATTTTTGATTTGATGTTCATTCATTCATTTTAAAAGAACAATACAAAACAGTTTCATCAGATACAAGGATGAATAGACTTTTAGCTGAATGGATGGATGGATAGACAGTTAGCTGGATGGATGATCTTTAACAAGTTCTAAAATCATTAAAATTTAACCTCAGCTTGTGCCTCTGACCCAACAGAACCTCCTTCAGCAGCAGAATCCTCTGTGGTTCTCTGACTTCATCAGTCTGCAGGACTTCATCAGTCTCTCTCCTGGTTCTGGAGGAGTTCTGACCCACTCTTCTTTCCATTGTTGCTTCAGTTCTTTGAGGTTTCTGCTCAGCTCTCTGAAGGTTTCAGGTTCAGGTTCTGGACTCTGACTGGGCCGTTGATTTGATTTGATGTTTATTCATTCATTTTAAAAGAACAATACAAAACAGTTTCATCAGATACAAGAATACAAGTAGGATAAAATGAAAGGAGCAGAAAGAAGATGAAATCTTATTATATCTGCCCCTTATTTCACAGTTTGTTCAACCAATGATAACCTTCAAACTACATCACAAAATGAATAAATCTACTAATTTATCTAACTGTAATACACAAACTACATCACAAAATGAATAACTCTACTTAATTTTTCTAACTGTAATACACAAACACACTAAGCTACATCATATATAGTTTTTGAGCAAGTCCTTTTTGACCTTTTTCTTAAATGTATACATTGGGCAGCACGGTGGCACAACTGGTAGAGCTGCTGCCTCTCAGCGAGAAGGTTGCCGGTTCAAATCCCGGTCCGGGGCCTTTCTGGGTGGAGTTTGCATGTTCTCCCCGTGCATGCGTGGGTTTCCTCCGGGTACTCCGGTTTCCTCCCACAGACCAAAAAACATGCTTGTTAGGCTGATTGGTGACTCTAAATTGACCCTAGGTGTGAGTGTGAGAGTGGATGGTTGTTTGGTGTGAGTGAGACAGGTCCCTCTTGTAAATGAGTCCCCGTGACTCAACGAGGCTAGCCTGTATAAATAAAGGTTGAATGAATGAATTGATTTTGCATTTTTAACATCACTCTCCAGAACATTCCACAATCCAACTCCCTGAATTGAGGTAGACCGTCCCTTTAAGCTGGTTCTGAATTGTGGTTTGATGAATATCTGTCCCTTTAAGATTGTAATAACTTTGTCTAAATTTCTTTGGATATTTAAAGGTAATGTGTTATTATGAGCCCTATACATAACTGATAAAATACTATATTCTACCAATTCCTGGAATTTCAATAAATTTAGCTGAAGAAACAAGGTGTTTGATGGGTGACTGAAATGTTTTCTGGTGATTACTCTTACAGCTCTCTTTTGTAAAATAAAAACAGGCTTTGTAATTGTTTTGCACGCTTTTCCCCAAACCTCAATACAATAGATTAAATGTGGAACAATGATTGTGTTATACAACATATACAGAGCTTTATCAATTAAAAAATCCCTGACTTTATATACAGGTACATGAACACACAGCATGACAATCACAAACACCTGGACAACAAAATGGAGGAGATAAGCAAGACAATTAACAGAGAGACCAGGGAGTGTAGGGATGGGGACCCATCACCTGAGAGCAACATGCTTACAACTGTTATCTTGAAGTTCTAGGGTGTAGAGAGCCACAGAAACGGTTATGGTAGGCCGGATTTGGCCCACGGGCCTTGAGTTTGACACATGCGATCTAGTGGTACTAAAAGTAACAAAAGAAGAAAAAAAAAACAGCCAAATATGTCAGCAGTTTAGCTAACAGACTTTGGAATGGGTACATTTTGTCCTTGTGAAACCTGTTGAAGAGAACCAAACTAAATACTCTGAAACTCAAACAACTTACTGTATAACAGTTCATGCACCGCTAGTTGGCAGTGTAGTGCAAATATTGCATAACTTGCTGCTACCAATTGTTGAATTTAATTAGCGGATTAGAATTAGCTTCCCCTAATTTTCATAAGACATTAGTGCTTTTGAAATTGCGGACCTAAATAAATTAATTAGTGCTTTAGAAATAGCGGAACTAATTTTTGGATTAGCGTTGCCCACCACTGTATATATATATATATATATGTATATATATATATATATATATATATATATATATATATATATATATATATATATATATATATATATATATATATATATATATATATATATATATATATATATATATATATATATATATATATATATATATATATATATATATATATATATATATATATATATATATATATATAT
>JBBPBX010080943.1:0-16056 GCA_038048925.1 Garcialebias charrua | reverse complement strand
GTGACCTCTGGGCCTTCAGACAGCACAGCAACACCAACAGGTCTGGTTCTGTCAGGAACATCACTGTCTGTAAACAGTTCATGTGTAAAGCTCTATCGTGCAAAGAAGAAGCCCAATGTGAACACGGCTCAGAAACACCTGGACCAAAACCAGTTTAACCAGAGCCAACTGGTCTGTGGTCAGATACACTGACACATACATGATCACATCCTCTACTGGAGGAGAGGCACCGTCTGGTAGTGCGGAGTTCAAAAGTCTGCCTCACTGATGTTATAGGGGTACATTAATGCCTATGACGTGGACAGTTTACACATCTGGAAAGGCTCCATTAGTGCAGCAGATGTGTCAAACTGTCCGCACGTTGTTGAGCTGCGTTTCTGCCATAACCTTCAAAATGAGCTCGTTTCAGTTCTTCACGTCAGTGAACATGTGAGTTTACTTTGGAAATCACTGCAAACAGTTTAAGTTTTATTCATGATCCAAACTTTTTATTGGATTTAGTTTAAAACGGTCCGTTGACCTAAAATCATTTCAACAACGTGTCCAGTCAGAAATATAAAAGTGCTCTGGTGCAGTTTGATGATCAACTTTATGATTTGAATATTCCAGTTTTATAAAACTCGGGTCAGTCTGACGTTCTGTTCCTAAAACTTCTCTCTGGGAGCATCGAGGCAGGTCAGGGGTCAGGGGTCAGGTGAGACCTGTGGTGAGACCTGTGGTGAGACTGGGACACGGTGAACAAAGTTCCAGTCTAATAACCAGTTCTCTCTTTCAGACAGACATGAACCAAACATCTGATCATTTAATTTGTTCTGTCTGAAGAGTTCAGGGTCAAAAAGATGAAAAGTGAATACTTTGACTCCTCTGACGCTCTGTGTTTCTGTGTTTCTGTGTTTCTGAACCCTCTTCTGTGTTTCTGAACCCTCTTCTGTGTTTCTGAACCCTCTTCTGTGTTTCTGAACCCTCTTCTGTGTTTCTGAACCCTCTTCTGTGTTTCTGAACCCTCTTCTGTGTTTCTGAACCCTCTTCTGTGTTTCTGAACCCTCTTCTGTGTTTCTGAACCCTCTTCTGTGTTTCTGTGTTTCTGAACCCTCTTCTGTGTTTCTGAACCCTCTTCTGTGTTTCTGAACCCTCTTCTGTGTTTCTGAACCCTCTTCTGTGTTTCTGTGTTTCTGGACCCTCTTCTGTGTTTCTGAACCCTCTTCTGTGTTTCTGAACCCTCTTCTGTGTTTCTGAACCCTCTTCTGTGTTTCTGTGTTTCTGGACCCTCTTCTGTGTTTCTGAACCCTCTTCTGTGTTTCTGTGTTTCTGTGTTTCTGGACCCTCTTCTGTGTTTCTGAACCCTCTTCTGTGTTTCTGAACCCTCTTCTGTGTTTCTGAACCCTCTTCTGTGTTTCTGTGTTTCTGGACCCTCTTCTGTGTTTCTGAACCCTCTTCTGTGTTTCTGAACCCTCTTCTGTGTTTCTGTGTTTCTGGACCCTCTTCTGTGTTTCTGAACCCTCTTCTGTGTTTCTGTGTTTCTGGACCCTCTTCTGTGTTTCTGTGTTTCTGGACCCTCTTCTGTGTTTCTGAACCCTCTTCTGTGTTTCTGTGTTTCTGGACCCTCTTCTGTGTTTCTGTGTTTCTGGACCCTCTTCTGTGTTTCTGAACCCTCTTCTGTGTTTCTGAACCCTCTTCTGTGTTTCTGAACCCTCTTCTGTGTTTCTGAACCCTCTTCTGTGTTTCTGAACCCTCTTCTGTGTTTCTGTGTTTCTGAACCCTCTTCTGTGTTTCTGAACCCTCTTCTGTGTTTCTGAACCCTCTTCTGTGTTTCTGTGTTTCTGAACCCTCTTCTGTGTTTCTGAACCCTCTTCTGTGTTTCTGAACCCTCTTCTGTGTTTCTGTGTTTCTGAACCATCTTCTGTGTTTCTGGACCCTCTTCTGTGTTTCTGGACCCTCTTCTGTGTTTCTGTGTTTCTGAACCATCTTCTGTGTTTCTGGACCCTCTTCTGTGTTTCTGAACCCTCTTCTGTGTTTCTGTGTTTCTGAACCATCTTCTGTGTTTCTGGACCCTCTTCTGTGTTTCTGGACCCTCTTCTGTGTTTCTGAACCCTCTTCTGTGTTTCTGGACCCTCTTCTGTGTTTCTGAACCCTCTTCTGTGTTTCTGTGTTTCTGGACCCTCTTCTGTGTTTCTGTGTTTCTGGACCCTCTTCTGTGTTTCTGAACCCTCTTCTGTGTTTCTGGACCCTCTTCTGTGTTTCTGGACCCTCTTCTGTGTTTCTGGACCCTCTTCTGTGTTTCTGTGTTCCTGAACCCTCTTCTGTGTTTCTGGACCCTCTTCTGTGTTTCTGTGTTTCTGGACCCTCTTCTGTGTTTCTGTGTTTCTGGACCCTCTTCTGTGTTTCTGAACCCTCTCTGTGTTTCTGAACCCTCTTCTGTGTTTCTGAACCCTCTTCTGTGTTTCTGAACCCTCTTCTGTGTTTCTGAACCCTCTTCTGTGTTTCTGTGTTTCTGAACCCTCTTCTGTGTTTCTGTGTTTCTGGACCCTCTTCTGTGTTTCTGAACCCTCTTCTGTGTTTCTGAACCCTCTTCTGTGTTTCTGAACCCTCTTCTGTGTTTCTGAACCCTCTTCTGTTGTTTCTGTGTTTCTGAACCCTCTTCTGTGTTTCTGAACCCTCTTCTGTGTTTCTGAACCCTCTTCTGTGTTTCTGTGTTTCTGGACCCTCTTCTGTGTTTCTGAACCCTCTTCTGTGTTTCTGAACCCTCTTCTGTGTTTCTGTGTTTCTGAACCCTCTTCTGTGTTTCTGAACCCTCTTCTGTGTTTCTGTGTTTCTGGACCCTCTTCTGTGTTTCTGTGTTTCTGAACCCTCTTCTGTGTTTCTGAACCCTGTTCTGTGTTTCTGTGTTTCTGAACCCTGTTCTGTGTTTCTGAACCCTCTTCTGTGTTTCTGAACCCTGTTCTGTGTTTCTGTGTTTCTGAACCCTGTTCTGTGTTTCTGAACCCTGTTCTGTGTTTCTGAACCCTGTTCTGTGTTTCTGTGTTTCTGAACCCTGTTCTATGTTTCTGAACCCTGTTCTATGTTTCTGAACCCTCTTCTGTGTTTCTGTGTTTCTGAACCCTGTTCTGTGTTTCTGAACCCTGTTCTATGTTTCTGAACCCTGTTCTGTGTTTCTGAACCCTGTTCTGTGTTTCTGTGTTTCTGAACCCTCTTCTGTGTTTCTGAACCCTCTTCTGTGTTTCTGAACCCTGTTCTGTGTTTCTGTGTTTCTGAACCCTCTTCTGTGTTTCTGAACCCTGTTCTGTGTTTCTGTGTTTCTGAACCCTGTTCTGTGTTTCTGAACCCTGTTCTGTGTTTCTGAACCCTGTTCTGTGTTTCTGTGTTTCTGAACCCTGTTCTATGTTTCTGAACCCTGTTCTATGTTTCTGAACCCTCTTCTGTGTTTCTGTGTTTCTGAACCCTGTTCTGTGTTTCTGAACCCTGTTCTATGTTTCTGAACCCTGTTCTGTGTTTCTGTGTTTCTGAACCCTGTTCTGTGTTTCTGTGTTTCTGAACCCTGTTCTGTGTTTCTGAACCCTCTTCTGTATTTCTGAACCCTGTTCTGTGTTTCTGAACCCTGTTCTGTGTTTCTGTGTTTCTGAACCCTGTTCTGTGTTTCTGAACCCTCTTCTGTATTTCTGAACCCTGTTCTGTGTTTCTGAACCCTGTTCTGTGTTTCTGAACCCTGTGTTTCTGAACCCTCTTCTGTGTTTCTGTGTTTCTGAACCCTGTTCTGTGTTTCTGAACCCTGTTCTGTGTTTCTGAACCCTCTTCTGTGTTTCTGAACCCTGTTCTGTGTTTCTGAACCCTGTTCTATGTTTCTGAACCCTCTTCTGTGTTTCTGAACCCTGTTCTGTGTTTCTGAACCCTCTTCTGTGTTTCTGAACCCTCTTCTGTGTTTCTGTGTTTCTGAACCCTCTCCTGTGCTCCAGAGCTGCAGGCTGCGGTGGAGGAGGTGCTGCCGACGCTGAGGGAGCAGGGGATCAGCGTGTACATCCTGTCAGACCACTGCAGCACGCCGGGCATCAAACCTCTGTCTCACAAGATCTCTGAGGCCTCGGACGAGCCGCTGTCCCCAGACCTGCGGAGCGACATCCACTACAGGAGCACCGCTCTGTACATCTACACATCTGGAACCACAGGTAAAAGAACCTCTGTACATCTACACATCTGGAACCACAGGTAAAAGAACCGAACGAGCCCAAAGAGCAACTCTGGGGTCATTTAAGGAACGAGTCTCTTGAATTATTATTCTGAGTGACGTCAAGAGGAAGTGAGGCTTCCAGTCAGGGTCAAAACTGTTACTTTTGTTGCTTTTACAAACAACAACAACAACAACAACATTTCTGTTCCATTGCCTGGTTTGTCCCACAGCAGACTCAATAAAATAACGCTCTATAATTTAAAGACGTCTTTTTAACCCAAAGTTTGAAGCTTGTGTACGTCCTGGTTAAACATCAACTAAACGTAAGACGCCACATGTCACGGTGTAGACCAGGGGTCTGCAACCTGCGGCTCTGGAGCCACATGCGGCTCTTTGGTCCCTCTAGTTTTCTTGTAATTAAGTTAGCAAATATATGAATACTAGGACCATCAAAAGGAGTAAAACACACTTTCACTTGATGCTTTATTTCTTTAATACGTAATTTTTCTACAATAAAAAAAATCACATTAAAATGCATAGTTTAGTACGGTAGTTTTTAAAACTGGGTAAAAACTATATTATTTTTTCCTTCTTTACAAGAATCTCATCTTTTATTTTGTCTTAGAGTGTAAAAATATCAATAAATGTTAAAAATCATTAGATATTTTTAGTTTTATAAAATCACTACTGTCCAGAAAAGCGCCCTTCAACAAACTTAAACTGGTCTGTGGGCCACCAGTTGAGAATCCCAGTTGTAGCAGGTGTTGCGGCTCCGGACATGTTTAATTTAGTGAACAAAGAGGTAGAAATGGCTGTTTTGATGGTAAAGGTTGCAGACCCTGATGTGCACAGTCTTTTTCACGATGTTTCAAACTCTAAGAGAACCACAGAGGATGAATCCTGAAGTCTTCCGCTCATCACGTTACGCACAGTCAGCCCAGCACGCTCTCAGGGTGGATGTTCATTTCCAGTTGGAGGAGGAAGACCTGGGGCCTCATGCATCAACGGTGCGTACGCACAAAAATGTTGCGTGCGCCGGTTCCATGCATGTCGGGACACATCAAAATGAACGCTGCAGCAGCTCTAATCACATTAAGAAAACAGGCTGTCGCAGCAGATGGTGCTGTAAAGATATCCTGTTCAACTGCATTATGGGTAATTTGATCCACCTGGATGACATACGGATCATTCCACCTGTCCCACAGAACTTTGTATCTTACCTTAAATATAAATTTGCATCATGTGTCTGTCTGCACAGTGGACAGGAGTAAATAAAACCAGTTATCAAAGAACACAGCAGTTCTTATCACATGGAGGAGAGTAAAGCTGGATTGAACTTCTTGTCTTACACACTTCCTCCGCAGGCTGTGTGAAGCATCCTGTGTGAAGCATCCTGTGTGACGTCTGTTTATTATAATAAACCAATTCAAAGGCCATTTCTGAAAACATCTTTTAATTCACCTGTTTCTGTGTTGAGACCATTTGGAAAATCCACCGTACGTCCCACACAGCTGGCGTGGCTCCACTCAGGGTCCACTGGCACAGTCCTGATGGGTCTGCCAGCTTCTTCTGGAACCACCCTGTTGAACCCCAGTGTGGTCAGCATGCATGTGCACGGGCAGTGCACGGCTCCTCGCTGTGTCGCGCTCCAAGACCGACCACAGTTCCAAAAGGGTCGGCCTTTAAGGCCTAAAACAGCTGACGAGCCGGTCGCCATCGTGGACCAGAACACGCTCTCTGTGTTTGTAATAAGAGTGAAGCTGCTGATGGTGAAGGTGTTTCTACATCACTTTGTGCAGCTTTTACATCCACTGATCTAACTTCATACAGGTGGATGTTTTCAGTGTTCATCGTGTGTGTACAAGAGTAGTTTCACATCAAGTTTCCCAGCATCACCTCCAAATATCTCCAATGGACCAGTAACCATAGAAACATGCGTACTCCATCCATGATGTGGAGTTGCACACATTCATTCTGGATAGATCAGACGTTTTGCGTGAAAAAGGGCGTACGCCACGTTCTTGTACATGAGGCCCCTGGTCCTCACCGCCATGGCTGCCCACGTGTGATACGCTCTCTCCCATTTCGCACAGCCACAGAGAACCACTGCAGCCACTTTACATGAACTAAAGCTCCCACCAAGTTCTGACTAATCATCATCTGTCATATAAGCTGTAAGAAACTAGTTCTGACTGGGGGCAGTGCACAAGACTGTGTCAGCGGGAGGTAAGAGAAGAAAATGACGTAATCTTTGTCGCACACCCACGTCAGCGAGACGTATAAACCTGGTCTAAACTGGAGCTTTTTTTACTGCCAGTTTAATAAAGTGTTTGTTTTTGTAACTTCTAAATTCATCTCTGCAATAAAAATGTGTTTTTAAAGTTTAGGACTACAGGGAGTCCTCGACTTACGGACGAGTTCCGTTCCTACGGCCGTTGGTATGTCGAAAATCGCCGTAAGTCGGAAAACACACTAGCCGCCACTTATACACGTTCATGTACGGGGTACTGTACAGTTACAAATCACTTCGCCTATCCATAATTATCAAAAAACACATACAGTACATTTGGAGCCATAATGAAGGAAAAAAATAGTTAGCATGTCTGTTAGCATGTTAGCTCGTTGCACGTCCGAGCTTTGCAGCTTCCAGCTGCTTCACCCGGTCCAAACTGTTTGTAACTGCATGTTAGCTCCATACATTTGGAGCCATAATGAAGGGAAAAAGAGTTAATAACTTACTGGGAGCTGGTGAAGCCGTTTCTCCACGTTAACATGTTAGCTCCCGGCCGCAGCAGGCATCTCCACCGCCCGTCGGCTCCGTGTCCCCGGTGGGGCTGGCGTTAGCATGTTAGCTCCGGGTCCCACCAACATCCGAGGCCGTTCGTCCGCCTGAGACGTCCACAGAGTTCACAGAGCGTTTCCAGCTCATTTATCCGAGCGAAGCAATCTCTGATCGGACACACGGTCCGTCCGTCCAAAGCCGGCTGTCGAAGCCGGAGCTAACCGAAGCTAACCGAACACTGCCGAAAACTGCGTAATCGGCTTCAAAATAATAATACAGTAATAATAATAATACTTTATTTATAAAGCCATTTAAAATAACCACAGCTGCAACAAAGTGCTGTACACATGAAATCAAGAACATTTAAACACATAAAATAAGATAAAAAAAAAAAATTATAATTTTTTTATTAATAAGGCATTCTTAACACCGAATTGCTGTAAGTCGAGGACTACCTGTACTATTATTTCAAAACGACAATGTCTTACAAACAGTTTTGGTTTTGATTTATTTTATTAGTGATACTTTTCATCACTGAGCTTTTGTTTATTTATTTATTTATTTATTTATTATTATTATTTTTTTTTAAACAATTCCACAAAATTATCACAAATTTTCCCATAATCCTCGTTTTTTTCTTACAGATTTCTGAAATTGATGAAGGTTTTCTTCTGGTTCAGCTCAGTTCAGTCCAGGGGTTTGCCATCAACACGAGTTTTGCTTGAAAATGACAACAATAAAGGAGTGTATAGAAAAAAATAAAAGCTCTGTGAAAAGTCAAATGTCCCATAAATAAACGTCTTTCATAAACCAAGATCAGCTCCACATGTTGACGTCAATGATCTTGGTTCTGTGTTTTTTAGTTGTAGAAATGACAAATGAGCTTTGTGTGAAATGTGCTCTGATAAATAAATCAAGTTTTAATCAGTCACTATTCTCAACAACAGCCTGATCATCTCCAGACAAACACATCTGTGTGACTCAGCAAGGTTTTATTTTGAAATCAAAGTCCAGTCACTCTGTTTCTGTCATGCAGCTCTACCAGAGGTCTGTGCGTGAGCGGCTGCTCGTGGACCCAAACACAAACTCGTACATGCTCATGCTGCACGTTTAACCAAACAATCTAATCTGATCGTTTCTGGCTCTTTAGCTGCTAAATCCTTCGTGATGCTCACCAGCTACAGTAGCTGTTGTTTTAAAGCAGCTGGCTGTGGGAGCAGGTTTACCGGCAGCGATGATGTCATCCGTTGGGTTTACGAATCAGTGTATCGGTGTGAAAAGTTTTCACCCCTTTCCAGATTTCTGTTCATCTTGCTTTCACCACATTTGCATGATTCAGATCATCAAACAAAACAAAGGTAATCTGAGTAAATCTAAAATTCAGTTTTGTGTGAACCTGATAACTCTTGTGCCTCCACGGGAACGACCGCTCAAGCCTGCTCATGAGTTCTTCACCCGGCCGTGGAGGAGTTTGGCTGCTGTTTCAGATCGTTGTGCAGCTGCAGCCACCAACAGATGTTCTCCTGTAGGATTTTCATCTAAAGAGCAGAATTTATGATCCTGTCAGTTACAGCAAGTCATCCAGATCCTGAATCAGCCCCTGACCATCACATTACTACCACCATGTTTCACCATGTTGAGATCAGAGGCAATGTGTTCAACACAATGGTACTTCTTCCAGTTATTTAACTGTTGATAATGGCGTACCACAAGGCTCAGTCTTTGGACCCACTCTCTTTACAATCTACATTTAGGTTAGGTCAGAACGTCCCTGATGCATCCTTACGTTTCTTTGCTGACGACACAGTAGTTTATTGTTGCGCTAAATCAGTTGCTAAGGTTTTCCAGCTTTTGCAGTCTGCATTCAATAGAATTCATTCAGACTTGTTCCATCTCAAACTGGTGCTAAATGCTGATGAAAGCAATGGGATGTTGTTTTCAAACATGAAGTTGGTACCAGCAGTTCTTCTATCTTGTCTACAAATGGTGTTCTTTTTGAGTTTGTCGATTCCTACAAATACCTGGGAATCTTGGTCGATGCACATCTCTCTCCGCATTTCAAAAACTTGATAAAGAAACAAAGTTAAACTGGGAAACAGATCCTGTCTAACTCTGAATGTTAGGAAACACCTTGTATCTGTGACTTTCCTTCCCTCCATTGATTATTCATTCATTCATTCAACCTTTATTTAGTCAGGTAAATCTTTTGAACCTCATGAAAAGAAAGGGAAAAAAAATAATAATATATATATATATATATATTTTTTTTTAGCAAAGTATCAAAAAACTAGCAAAACATTATAAGGTAGACGTATAAAATCAAAGACAGGAACAAATCTGCATTGGTTTTTGCCAGGATTCCAACAGATTCTGAAAACCATTTAGAGAAGTCAAGTTCGAGAGCTTCAGATCTTTTTGTAAGATATTCCATGAAGCAGGAGCGGAGTAGGAGAAGGCCCATTATGGTGACATTATCTACATGAATGCTCCTACAAGCACCCTGCGGATGTTGGATGTTGTCTATCATGGTGCACTAAGATTCATAACTGGCTGTGATTATCGTACCCACCACTGCACCCTGTATTCACTGGTTAACTGGACATCATTAACCTCACACAGACTCTTCCACTGGTACATTTTCATCTTTAAATCACTTCTTGGTTTGTTGCCTTCATACATCTCCTCCTACATGTCTCTGTGTGAGTGCAGCTACAGCGTGCATGCTCAGGACATGATTACCTGCAGTGTTCTCTCATTGAGGACTGAACTTGGCAAAAGGGCCTTCTCCTATTCTGCTCCTATTTCCTGAATATCTTACTAAAAGATCTGAAGCTCTCGGCCTTGACCTCTCTAAGGGATTTTAACCATCTGCCAAGTTCAATGCAAAAAAAAAATCATTCAATCTTTATTTAGACATGTTAATCCCATTGAGCCTCAGGGACTCATGCACAAGAGAGACCTGCATTTTAACAAAGAGTGATGACAACAGTGAGTAACAACAATGGACAATTATAAAATAGGCATACAAAATATTTTTTTTTCTTTCAAAAATCAATGCAGACATATTGATTTAGTATTTTACCCCGTTTCATAATGTAGCTTGTTTTTATTTTGTTTCATATCACTACTTTTATTTACTTTTCATGTTATATGCATTTTATGACTGTTTATTGTTGTCTGTATCTTATTTGTGTTTTTTTGTTTAAAACAGGTCTCTCTTGTAAATGAGTCCTCAACTCAATGAGACTAACTGTAGAAATAAAGGTTGAATGAATGTTTGACTGTCAATATGAAAGTTAGTTTTAGTTGGAGGCCTGTGGGGCTTTAGGTGGTGTTCAGGTTCTTGTGGGCCTCCTGGGTGAGTCTTCGACACTCCCATCAAAGTCAAAGTCAAAGTCAACTTTATTGTCAGATCTGCAATATGTACAGTGCAGGACATACACAGGACCGAAATTGCGTTTCTCTCAGTCCCTCGGTGCAACAGTAAACATCTAAACATTGAAACACTGAAACATATAATAATAGACATAAGCATAAAATAGTAAAACTAACACTGTCCTGAGTTTTTTGCATAGTGGTATAAGAGTATGAAAATTTACACCAACTCTAAAACTAAAACATTAAACATTTAATGAACATAATATTGTCCTGAGTTTTTGCATACTAGTATAAAAAAAAGAGTATAAAAAGTATAACTAAAATAAACTAAAGGTTTCTAGCATTGACATTTGCAAAGTGGCAAAGCAGCGTATGAGTCAATGTACACAGTATATGTATGAGGTAGTAGTTGATGTTGTTGTAGAGGCAAAAAGTGGCATATGCAGTAAGGCACATTGGGCATCCCTAAATAAGACCGTTCAGAGCACACTGTATATGTACCAGCAGTGGTGTAGATATTAGAGTAGTGTAAATAAATGTAAACAGTAGTAATTACATGTAAGCAGTAGTAATAAAAGTAAACAGTATTAATAAATGTAAACAGAGAATGTAAACAGTATTATGATTATAGGCAGTGATGTAATACAGACATTAGTGCAAGTATGAGAAGTAGTGCAAACTGTATGAGCACATGACCGAGAGTTTAGTGAAAACCCGTTTGATGACACAGAGTCTAGTGTTAAAAACTTTGTGTTGAGTGATAATATGTGAGAAAGTTTTAGTGTTAAGGCAGTTCAAATGGGAGGGGAGGCAGAGCAGGCAGAGTGTTTAGCATTCTGACTGCCTGATGAACAGAGCTGTCTCTCAGTCTGCTGGTTCGAGCCTGGAGACTCCTCAGTCTCCTCCCTGATGGCAGCAGTCTGAAGCAGCTGTGTAGTGGGTGTGTGGGATCACCTGCCATGCGGTGGGCTTTCCGAGTGAGGCGTTTGCTGTGTAAGTCCTGCAGTGAGGGCAAGGAGGTGCCCACGATCTTCTCAGCTGCTCTCACAATGCGCTGGAGGCTCTTGCGGCATGATGCAGTACATGCACCAAACCACACAGTGATGCAGCTGGTCAGGACACTTTCTATGGCACCTCTGTAGAAGGTGCTCATGATGGGGGTTGAAGCTCCAGCCCTTTTCAGCTTGCGGAGAAAGTAGAGACGCTGGTGAGCCTTCTTTGCCAGTGCTGCAGTGTTCCTGCTCCAGGACAGGTCCTTTGAGACGTGCACTCCCAGGAACTTGGTGCTGTCTACTCTCTCCACTGCGGTGCTGTTGATGGTCAGAGGGGGATGTTGGGCATCCCTCTTCCTGAAGTCCACAACAATCTCCTTTGTCTTCTCCACGTTGAGAGTGAGATTGTTGTGTCCGCACCACAAGGCCAGGCGGCTCACCTCGTTCCTGTAGTCCGTCTCATCGTTGTTGCTGATGAGACCTACCACTGTTGTGTCGTCCGCAAACTTGATGAAGTGGTTGGAGCTGTACGATGGTGTGCAGTCGTGTGTTAGCAGGGTGAATAGAAGGGGGCTCAGCACACATCCTTGTGGGGCCCCTGTGTTCAATGTGATGGTGCTAGATGTGTTACTCCCGATCCGTACTGTCTGTGGTCTCCCGGTCAGGAAGTCTAGCAGCCAGTTACACATTGAGGTGTTCAGCCCCAGACTGTCCAGTTTAAGGATGAGCTGTTGGGGGATGATGGTGTTAATGCCGAGCTGAAGTCGATGAACAGCATTCTAACATAGGAGTCCTTCGTGTCCAGATGTGTGAGAGCTGTGTGAGGGCAGAGGAGATGGCATCGTCGGTTGAGCGATTAGGTCGGTATGCAAATTGGAAGGGATCCAGGGAGTCAGGGAGGACAGATGTGATGCTTTTCATGACTAGCCGTTCAAAGCACTTCATCAGGATGGGGGTGAGTGCTACTGGGCGATAGTCATTGAGGCATGCGGGCGTTGCCTTCTTTGGGACAGGGATGATGGTGGTGGCTTTGAAACAGGTGGGGACGATGGCCTGGCTCAGTGAGATGTTAAAGATGTCCGTGAAGACCGCTGCGAGTTCCCCTGCACAGTCCTTCAGCACACGACCAGGTATGTTGTCAGGACCAGAGGCCTTCCGGGCGTTAATCTTGATGAATGATCGCCTTACGCTGTCTGAGGACAGCGTCAGCACCTGGCCATCAGGAGAGGGGGGGAGTTTATGTGCTGGTGTGCTGTTACTTGCCTCGAACCGAGCAAAGAACTCATTCAGTTCATTCAGCGCAGAGGCTGAGCTGTCACAGGTCTGGGGGGGTGGTTTGTAGTTTGTGATGGTCTGTATTCCCTGCCACAGACTGCGTGTATCCCTGCTGTCCTTGAAACGGTGAGCTATTTTCCCAGAATACTGCTTCTTTGCCTTTCTGATGCCCCGGTCCAGGTTGTTTCTGGCTGCCCTCAGGCCCACCTGATCTCCCGCTTTGAAGGCAGCATTCCTGGCTTTCATGAGTCTGTGAACCTCAGCTGTCAGCCATGGCTTCTGGTTAGCCCGAACAGTGATGGTTTTAAGGTTGGTTACATCATCAATGCACTTGGTGATGTATGAACATACAGTGTCTGAGTACTCCTGGAGACATGTGGTGTTGTTTGTGGTAGCAGCTTCTTTGAACATACTCCAATCTGTGGTGTCAAAACAGTCCTGGAGTGCCTCTGAAGACCCCTCTGGCCACACTCGTATCTGCTTGCGGACTGGTTTTGTGACTTTCACCAGTGGCCTGTATGCTGGCTTTAGCATAACACAGATATGGTCAGAAGCACCAATGTGGGGGAGGGGGATGGCTCTGTAGGAATTTTTCATGGTGGTGTAAACCTGGTCCAGGGTGTTGTTTCCTCTTGTTGCAAAGTTTATGTTTCTGTATGTTTTTGGAAGAACACTCTTTAAATCTGCATGGTTGAAATCACCAGCCGTGATGAGAAAAGCATCAGGGTGGGCTGTTTGTTGCTCACTGATGTGCACATATAGTTCATTTAGTGCCTCACCTCTATCTTTGCTGTTGGAGCTTGGGGGGATATATACAGCAACAATCAAAACAGCTGTAAACTCCCTCGGTAAAATGAGTCACCATGAGTCACCCATGGAGTCACTGTGTGAAGGGTCACCACAGTTCTTATCTTATTTTGTGGTTAATGGATCTTTTTAAACTATTTCCTGGTTCCTCGGGTCCAGTAATGATCAGAACGAGTCAAACTGAACTTGGTTTTCCAAAACCAACACAAAAAGCTCTTAATTCACGATTGAACAAAAGGAGACAGGCCTCGGTTGGTTTGGAGATCTTTTTGTCTCAGTAAATGAAACAATTAAAAACTGCACTTTGTATTTACTCCGGTTATTTTACATTACAGTTCATTTGCTGATCTGAACCATTGGAGTGTGACAAAAAGGACAAAACCATGAGAACTCAGTAGTGGGGTCACACCTGTAGACGTGGGCGGGGCTTCAGGGAGATTTGTTTCTGTGTTCCTCATTCACTCATCGTTGTGTGTCTGACAGGTTTGCCCAAAGCGGCCGTGGTCACCCATGAGAAACTGTGGGCCGCCTCCTTCGTCCAGGCGGCGTGTGGCGTCACAGCGGAGGACACCTTCTACATCAACCTGCCTCTGTACCACAGCGCCGGCTTCCTCATCGGGATGATGGGATCCATCGAGAGAGGTGATTTATTAACTTTGTTTCAAACCCACGGGTCCACATCATATATAAAAACACAACAAAGTACATGAGAGAGGCTACGCATGTACACGTTACTGTATATTTCTTAAAGAAAACACAGCTGATCTGGCACATACAGTGTGTCTGTTAGCAAAATATCTCACAAACTGCTGGATGAATTTTATTGAAGCTTTCAGGAAATAATCACTGGGTGTTCATCCACAAATGATTAACGTTTGAAGACAGTCCAAATAAAGATGGCTGCCAGAGCTGGTCAAATTCATTCAACACATAAATGGCTATAACTTAGTCAGACTTACAAATATTGAGCTAAAGCTTGACGTGGTAGTAGCTGAGGGTTGTTACCAACACATACTCTGAGTGTAACATCTCGCCTTCTTGCAAGAGATTGTGCAGGACAATATATTTAAAGTTTGACTCAAAAGGCTGCATGTCTGGCATGCAAGGCAGTGGGCAATATCCTTCAACAAAATGCTATAACTGAATTATTTACCGTAATTTCCGGACTATTGAGCGCACCTAAATATAAGCCGCGCCACAAAATAAAATTGTACATACAGTATACAGTATAGGCTGCACTTGTGTATAAGCTGTGCGTGTCTGTGTTGTAACATGAGATAGACAGAAATATTATTTAAACTTTTAATTAAATATTATGCACTGTAACATACACAAATATGTACAGTGAATGAACAGTGCCTGTAACACGGCTGATAAAAAAAATACAGTAGCCTACCAGTAAGCCATTGATCGCCATCTTCACCTTCCTCCTGCGCACAGAGCTTGTGCTGTCCTCTTCATCACGTTTCCTCCCTCCCTGGGGGCAACATGGGGAGGGGTATCCCCCCCCCCCCAGTGGGGGTAATTGGGTAATTTTATTGTTCGGTTTTTCTTTAAAACTTTATTTATACAGGTGGTCTCATTGAGTCATGAGGATTAGGAATGCGCGATATAAACAGTACAAGCTAGTAACGATAGACATTTAGCCTATGATTAGGGCTGGACGATATGGACAAAATTTTTATCACAATATAGTTCTTAATTTCGGTCGATAACGATATAATTCGATATCGATATAAACAATATAAAAGCCTAAAAAAAAACTATAAACTATACAAATAAATTAATGTTCTCCTTGTATTTGTATTTAGCCTCCAAAAAGATGGAAATCACCATCAAATAAACATAAACTTCTCAACCCAATAATTCTCAGTCGGGTCATCTGGACAGTTTCTTTTTTATAGAAACGTTTCACCCTCCATCCTCCATCCAATTTCTATAAAAAGAAACTGTCCAGATGACCCGACTGAAAATTATTGGATTTGGTACGTGGATTATTGAGCATGAACTTTCTTGCCATAAAATTCTCAACTGTGTCAATATTAATAGTTTTAACTTTAAACATCTTTAAAATTTACAGCATTGAAATTCATAGTTAATTAAATAAAACTTTTGGGTGTTGTTATTTATAAGAAGCTGACATAGAAATCTCATGGAAATTACTTAAGAATAAAAATAACAAAATCAATTGCATTACTGTATAAAGTAAAATAGTTTTTGAATGACAAAGTTTTGAATATATTGAATAATGTAATGATTGTTATTTAATCTGTTGTATTGAAGTTTGGGGAAAAGCATGTAAAACTATTACAAACCCTGTTTTTTTTTGTTTTGTTTTTAAAGAGCTATAAGAATTATTAGTAGGAAGTGCTATGGTCACCCAACAAATATTTCATCAGTTTAAATTATTAAAATTTTATGATTTGGTTGAACATAGTATTTTACAAGTCATGTATAAAACTGAAAAAAAATTACCCCCCAAATATTCAATTAAAATTTGTTTAAAGTTATTAAACCCTGAAGGGAATGTAAATGTTTGTAAAACCTCCATTTAGGACTAGTTTGAAGGAGCTGAGTTGTAAATCAGGAAACAGGATTGTGTTGACTTGATATCACCATAAACATTTCTAAAACTATGTTTTAAAATATGATTAAATCAA
>JBBPBX010080942.1:0-16056 GCA_038048925.1 Garcialebias charrua | reverse complement strand
AAAACAGTCACACACACAAACACACACAATTTGAGTTGAACATGTTATATTTACATGCCTATTACACGTATATGTAAGTGCCTATTTACATGTATGTGTAAGTGCATATATACATGTATATGTAAGTGCATATATACATGTACTGTATATGCAAATGCATTTAAACATGTAAATGCATATATGTATATATACAAGAATATGCATATATGTACATATGCATAAACATATAGATGTATATATGCATAAACATATACATGTATATATATGCATATACATATAATGTACAGATAGACATATACATGTAAATATAACATGTTCAACTGAAGTTGTGTGTGTTTGTGTGTGTGACTGTTTTGTGGTTTTTAAGGACAGTGTTTTGTCAGGACAGTAATGAGCTGTTATCTGATTGATTGTCTGATTGTTTATAGCGTCTGACTGTCCAAACAAACAACTGTCCATAAAAACCATAGTACACTCCTATACACACATAATTGAACATTAAGGTTGATGAAACCACACGTAGCAAGTAATTCTGTTTAGGAACACAAGAACTAAAATGTACCTTGGTATTCGTGTTTAAAGGAAGTTGATCGTGCTTCTGGCTACCTGCGATCTCCTGACTCTGGACGTGTTCACATGACATCTGTAAGAGATCATTTATACTTATATTTAGAGGAAATTCTACATTTTGATGATAGCTGCTGTCACATGTAAACCAATAAACATTACATGATTGTTTGTTTTTGGCCAAAGTATCCATCTCACATAAAGGAAAGATGGATGGACAGAGTATTTACAAAACTCCTCTCATGATAGGTGGACTAAGATGAAATTAAAATTAGCTGAATGAAAGAAAACTATAAATTTAAAAACTGTGACTAATAATATTGAAGTCATACTTAACAATCCCTGCATTATTTATATAATTGATATCTATGTCATATACATACACACAAATATACATATATACATGTATATAAGCATATCATAAATGCATATTCATGTACTGTACAGTGTATATACATATATGCATATACATGTATATATATGCATATACTGTACAGATAGACATATACATGTAAATATAACATGTTCTACTAAAATTGTGTGTGTTTGTGTGTGTGACTGTTTTGTGGTTTTAATGGACAGTGGTTTGTTAGGACAGCAATACGCTATAATCAGACAATCAGATAACAGCTCATTACTGTCCTGACAAAACACTGTCCTTAGAAACCACAAAACAGTCACACACACAAACACACACAATTTGAGTTGAACATGTTATATTTACATGCCTATTACATGTATATATAAGTGCATATATACATGTATATGTAAGTGCATATATACATGTATATGTAAGTGCATATATACATGTACTGTATATGCAAATGCATTTAAACATGTAAATGCATATATGTATATACAGGTAGTCCCCGATTTACGAGCGAGATCCGTTACAACGAGGCGCTCGTAAACCGGAAATCTCGTAATTTGGAACGGCCGCCATTTCGCTCGTAAATCCGGAAATCCGCTCGTAAATTGGAACGGTTTTCGCTAGCGCGCCTAAAAACACTCTATTTTCATCTAAAAACTACTTTTGAGTGCATAAAAATGATCGGAAACGTGTGTTTATATGCTTAACTAACTAACTGTAGTGAAAAAACACATGAAAACTCAGTATTTTTTTCGTTTTTTCCAAAAATGTGCAGCTCGTAAGTCTGGAACCTCGCAGATCAGAGCGCTCGTAATTCGGGGACTACCTGTATACAAGAATATGCATATATGTACATATGCATAAACATATAGATGTATATATGCATAAACATATACATGTATATATATGCATATACATATAATGTTCAGATAGACATATACATGTAAATATAACATGTTCAACTGAAGTTGTGTGTGTTTGTGTGTGTGACCGTTTTGTGGTTTTTAAGGACAGTGTTTTGTCAGGACAGCAATACGCTATACAGTAATCAGACAATCAGATAACAGCTCATTACTGTCCTGACAAAACACTGTCCTTAGAAACCACAAAACAGTCACACACACAAACACACACAATTTGAGTTGAACATGTTATATTTACATGCCTATTACATGTATATATAAGTGCATATATACATGTATATGTAAGTGCATATATACATGTATATGTAAGTGCATATATACATGTACTGTATATGCAAATGCATTTAAACATGTAAATGCATATATGTATATATACAAGAATATGCATATATGTACATATGCATAAACATATAGATGTATATATGCATAAACATATACATGTATATATATGCATATACATATAATGTACAGATAGACATATACATGTAAATATAACATGTTCAACTGAAGTTGTGTGTGTTTGTGTGTGTGACTGTTTTGTGGTTTTTAAGGACAGTGTTTTGTCAGGACAGCAATACGCTATACAGTAATCAGACAATCAGATAACAGCTCATTACTGTCCTGACAAAACACTGTCCTTAGAAACCACAAAACAGTCACACACACAAACACACACAATTTGAGTTGAACATGTTATATTTACATGCCTATTACACGTATATGTAAGTGCCTATTTACATGTATGTGTAAGTGCATATATACATGTATATGTAAGTGCATATATACATGTACTGTATATGCAAATGCATTTAAACATGTAAATGCATATATGTATATATACAAGAATATGCATATATGTACATATGCATAAACATATAGATGTATATATGCATAAACATATACATGTATATATATGCATATACATATAATGTACAGATAGACATATACATGTAAATATAACATGTTCAACTGAAGTTGTGTGTGTTTGTGTGTGTGACTGTTTTGTGGTTTTTAAGGACAGTGTTTTGTCAGGACAGCAATACGCTATACAGTAATCAGACAATCAGATAACAGCTCATTACTGTCCTGACAAAACACTGTCCTTAGAAACCACAAAACAGTCACACACACAAACACACACAATTTGAGTTGAACATGTTATATTTACATGCCTATTACACGTATATGTAAGTGCCTATTTACATGTATGTGTAAGTGCATATATACATGTATATGTAAGTGCATATATACATGTACTGTATATGCAAATGCATTTAAACATGTAAATGCATATATGTATATATACAAGAATATGCATATATGTACATATGCATAAACATATAGATGTATATATGCATAAACATATACATGTATATATATGCATATACATATAATGTACAGATAGACATATACATGTAAATATAACATGTTCAACTGAAGTTGTGTGTGTTTGTGTGTGTGACTGTTTTGTGGTTTTTAAGGACAGTGTTTTGTCAGGACAGTAATGAGCTGTTATCTGATTGATTGTCTGATTGTTTATAGCGTCTGACTGTCCAAACAAACAACTGTCCATAAAAACCATAGTACACTCCTATACACACCTAATTGAACATTAAGGTTGATGAAACCACACGTAGCAAGTAATTCTGTTTAGGAACACAAGAACTAAAATGTACCTTGGTATTCGTGTTTAAAGGAAGTTGATCGTGCTTCTGGCTACCTGCGATCTCCTGACTCTGGACGTGTTCACATGACATCTGTAAGAGATCATTTATACTTATATTTAGAGGAAATTCTACATTTTGATGATAGCTGCTGTCACATGTAAACCAATAAACATTACATGATTGTTTGTTTTTGGCCCAAGTATCCATCTCACATAAAGGAAAGATAAATGGACAGAGTATTTACAAAACTCCTCTCATGATAGGTGGACTAAGATGAAATTAAAATTAGCTGAATGAAAGAAAACTATAAATTAAAAAACTGTGACTAATAATATTGAAGTCATACTTAACAATCCCTGCATTATTTATATAATTGATATCTATGTCATATACATACACACAAATATACATATATACATGTATATAAGCATATCATAAATGCATATTCATGTACTGTACAGTGTATATACATATATGCATATAAATGTATATATGCATATCAGATAGACATATACATGTAAATATAACATGTTCTACTAAAATTGTGTGTGTTTGTGTGTGTGACTGTTTTGTGGTTTTAATGGACAGTGGTTTGTTAGGACAGCAATACGCTATAATCAGACAATCAGATAACAGCTCATTACTGTCCTGACAAAACACTGTCCTTAGAAACCACAAAACAGTCACACACACAAACACACACAATTTGAGTTGAACATGTTATATTTACATGCCTATTACACGTATATGTAAGTGCCTATTTACATGTATGTGTAAGTGCATATATACATGTATATGTAAGTGCATATATACATGTACTGTATATGCAAATGCATTTAAACATGTAAATGCATATATGTATATATACAAGAATATGCATATATGTACATATGCATAAACATATAGATGTATATATGCATAAACATATACATGTATATATATGCATATACATATAATGTACAGATAGACATATACATGTAAATATAACATGTTCAACTGAAGTTGTGTGTGTTTGTGTGTGTGACTGTTTTGTGGTTTTTAAGGACAGTGTTTTGTCAGGACAGCAATACGCTATACAGTAATCAGACAATCAGATAACAGCTCATTACTGTCCTGACAAAACACTGTCCTTAGAAACCACAAAACAGTCACACACACAAACACACACAATTTGAGTTGAACATGTTATATTTACATGCCTATTACACGTATATGTAAGTGCCTATTTACATGTATGTGTAAGTGCATATATACATGTATATGTAAGTGCATATATACATGTACTGTATATGCAAATGCATTTAAACATGTAAATGCATATATGTATATATACAAGAATATGCATATATGTACATATGCATAAACATATAGATGTATATATGCATAAACATATACATGTATATATATGCATATACATATAATGTACAGATAGACATATACATGTAAATATAACATGTTCAACTGAAGTTGTGTGTGTTTGTGTGTGTGACTGTTTTGTGGTTTTTAAGGACAGTGTTTTGTCAGGACAGTAATGAGCTGTTATCTGATTGATTGTCTGATTGTTTATAGCGTCTGACTGTCCAAACAAACAACTGTCCATAAAAACCATAGTACACTCCTATACACACCTAATTGAACATTAAGGTTGATGAAACCACACGTAGCAAGTAATTCTGTTTAGGAACACAAGAACTAAAATGTACCTTGGTATTCGTGTTTAAAGGAAGTTGATCGTGCTTCTGGCTACCTGCGATCTCCTGACTCTGGACGTGTTCACATGACATCTGTAAGAGATCATTTATACTTATATTTAGAGGAAATTCTACATTTTGATGATAGCTGCTGTTATGAACCTGAGGGGGTTCAGAGTTTTTTTAAAACATCATTATTGTGTTTAGGTTGGCTGCAGTCTGCTAAAGAAAGCACCAGCAGCCTGTAGCTGCACTTTTTTTCACTCAGCCTAATCAGGCTTGATTAGCTCAGGTGAAACACCTGTTTGCTCTCAGCCTTTTAAATAGTCTGAGCTGAGACCTGAACACTGTGGAGCCTTTGCTTGGAGCAAGGGAGTTGTTGAGATTGCCAATTGAGGTTGGTGGACGCAAGCAAGGGGGCTTGTTGGAAATACTTGGAATCCTGTTGCAGGTAAAAACCAAGTTTTGCTCAAAGCAGTTTTATGCTGCATGTGTGTGTGTTCAGAAGTGTTCTCCACCCACTTTTGATCACTGTGAGCTGTGAAATGTCTTAAATGACTGGTGCTGCCTAAACAGCACATGTAGAGCAAAGGGTGCTCTTGTGACAGCCTTAGTATTTACTAGGGTTGTGTGAAACAAGTTTTAAGCTTGTTTGAGACTGGTGTAGGAAACACTAGATGTTTAACAGCTGGGAAGCTGTAGGATGTACAAACATTGAGGAGAGCTCCACCCTCTCCGCTTGTTTGTGAGTCTGCTCCAGGGGGAGTGGAAGGTGAGCTGGTTAAGCTCTTAAAGTGACTCTGGCTGCTTAAAGCAGAGTTCTGTGTGGGTTAAGGCACCTTAAGTGCTGGCTGCCACTTTGGTTTAACTTAAGAGGTGTGGGCCTGTGCCACAGGGGCCTGTTTGAGTTAATTTTGGAGACACTGAGGGCAGTGTCTGTGCAGTTGTTCAGGAGGACAACTGGGATCAACAGTGAGGGACTGTTACCTTTTTCTCTTTCTCATTTGTTTGTACTTTTGACTGTGTGGGTGCAGGTAGTCCAGTTCTCGTGTTTTGTTTATTTAGAGGGACTTCTTTGGTAAGGTAGATCGTCGCCTGGGGGGGTACGACGGTCCTGTACAGGATTGGATCAACCTGGGTGGCGTTTTATTGTTTTTGGCCTCGCCCACCAGTCCAACACTTATTTGTACTTTTTATTAATTTTCTTTTCCTTTGGACGCTGATCCAGGAGAGGACGCTCCAGTCCTGGTGAGAAGCCTGGGAGGACCCTGCCAGCCTGGAGGCTCTTAGTTTTAGTTTAATAAAAATCGTTTTAATTCTTTTTCTGTGTCAGTGTCCACTTTGTATGTTTTGGCCTTTACCGGTCGTAACAGCTGCTGTCACATGTAAACCAATAAACATTACATGATTGTTTGTTTTTGGCCAAAGTATCCATCTCACATAAAGGAAAGATGGATGGACAGAGTATTTACAAAACTCCTCTCATGATAGGTGGACTAAGATGAAATTAAAATTAGCTGAATGAAAGAAAACTATAAATTTAAAAACTGTGACTAATAATATTGAAGTCATACTTAACAATCCCTGCATTATTTATATAATTGATATCTATGTCATATACATACACACAAATATACATATATACATGTATATAAGCATATCATAAATGCATATTCATGTACTGTACAGTGTATATACATATATGCATATACATGTATATATATGCATATACTGTACAGATAGACATATACATGTAAATATAACATGTTCTACTAAAATTGTGTGTGTTTGTGTGTGTGACTGTTTTGTGGTTTTAATGGACAGTGGTTTGTTAGGACAGCAATACGCTATAATCAGACAATCAGATAACAGCTCATTACTGTCCTGACAAAACACTGTCCTTAGAAACCACAAAACAGTCACACACACAAACACACACAATTTGAGTTGAACATGTTATATTTACATGCCTATTACATGTATATATAAGTGCATATATACATGTATATGTAAGTGCATATATACATGTATATGTAAGTGCATATATACATGTACTGTATATGCAAATGCATTTAAACATGTAAATGCATATATGTATATATACAAGAATATGCATATATGTACATATGCATAAACATATAGATGTATATATGCATAAACATATACATGTATATATATGCATATACATATAATGTTCAGATAGACATATACATGTAAATATAACATGTTCAACTGAAGTTGTGTGTGTTTGTGTGTGTGACCGTTTTGTGGTTTTTAAGGACAGTGTTTTGTCAGGACAGCAATACGCTATACAGTAATCAGACAATCAGATAACAGCTCATTACTGTCCTGACAAAACACTGTCCTTAGAAACCACAAAACAGTCACACACACAAACACACACAATTTGAGTTGAACATGTTATATTTACATACCTATTACATGTATATATAAGTGCATATATACATGTATATGTAAGTGCATATATACATGTATATGTAAGTGCATATATACATGTACTGTATATGCAAATGCATTTAAACATGTAAATGCATATATGTATATATACAAAAATATGCATATATGTACATATGCATAAACATATAGATGTATATATGCATAAACATATACATGTATATATATGCATATACATATAATGTACAGATAGACATATACATGTAAATATAACATGTTCAACTGAAGTTGTGTGTGTTTGTGTGTGTGACTGTTTTGTGGTTTTTAAGGACAGTGTTTTGTCAGGACAGCAATACGCTATACAGTAATCAGACAATCAGATAACAGCTCATTACTGTCCTGACAAAACACTGTCCTTAGAAACCACAAAACAGTCACACACACAAACACACACAATTTGAGTTGAACATGTTATATTTACATGCCTATTACACGTATATGTAAGTGCCTATTTACATGTATGTGTAAGTGCATATATACATGTATATGTAAGTGCATATATACATGTACTGTATATGCAAATGCATTTAAACATGCAAATGCATATATGTATATATACAAGAATATGCATATATGTACATATGCATAAACATATAGATGTATATATGCATAAACATATACATGTATATATATGCATATACATATAATGTTCAGATAGACATATACATGTAAATATAACATGTTCAACTGAAGTTGTGTGTGTTTGTGTGTGTGACTGTTTTGTGGTTTTTAAGGACAGTGTTTTGTCAGGACAGTAATGAGCTGTTATCTGATTGATTGTCTGATTGTTTATAGCGTCTGACTGTCCAAACAAACAACTGTCCATAAAAACCATAGTACACTCCTATACACACCTAATTGAACATTAAGGTTGATGAAACCACACGTAGCAAGTAATTCTGTTTAGGAACACAAGAACTAAAATGTACCTTGGTATTCGTGTTTAAAGGAAGTTGATCGTGCTTCTGGCTACCTGCGATCTCCTGACTCTGGACGTGTTCACATGACATCTGTAAGAGATCATTTATACTTATATTTAGAGGAAATTCTACATTTTGATGATAGCTGCTGTCACATGTAAACCAATAAACATTACATGATTGTTTGTTTTTGGCCCAAGTATCCATCTCACATAAAGGAAAGATAAATGGACAGAGTATTTACAAAACTCCTCT
Source organism: Garcialebias charrua (assembly GCA_038048925.1). Lineage (NCBI taxonomy): Eukaryota > Metazoa > Chordata > Actinopteri > Cyprinodontiformes > Rivulidae > Garcialebias > Garcialebias charrua. The sequence continues at coordinate 7,188 of JBBPBX010080942.1, read as the reverse complement.
CATGATAGGTGGACTAAGATGAAATTAAAATTAGCTGAATGAAAGAAAACTATAAATTAAAAAACTGTGACTAATAATATTGAAGTCATACTTAACAATCCCTGCATTATTTATATAATTGATATCTATGTCATATACATACACACAAATATACATATATACATGTATATAAGCATATCATAAATGCATATTCATGTACTGTACAGTGTATATACATATATGCATATAAATGTATATATGCATATCAGATAGACATATACATGTAAATATAACATGTTCTACTAAAATTGTGTGTGTTTGTGTGTGTGACTGTTTTGTGGTTTTAATGGACAGTGGTTTGTTAGGACAGCAATACGCTATAATCAGACAATCAGATAACAGCTCATTACTGTCCTGACAAAACACTGTCCTTAGAAACCACAAAACAGTCACACACACAAACACACACAATTTGAGTTGAACATGTTATATTTACATGCCTATTACACGTATATGTAAGTGCCTATTTACATGTATGTGTAAGTGCATATATACATGTATATGTAAGTGCATATATACATGTACTGTATATGCAAATGCATTTAAACATGTAAATGCATATATGTATATATACAAGAATATGCATATATGTACATATGCATAAACATATAGATGTATATATGCATAAACATATACATGTATATATATGCATATACGTATAATGTACAGATAGACATATACATGTAAATATAACATGTTCAACTGAAGTTGTGTGTGTTTGTGTGTGTGACTGTTTTGTGGTTTTTAAGGACAGTGTTTTGTCAGGACAGCAATACGCTATACAGTAATCAGACAATCAGATAACAGCTCATTACTGTCCTGACAAAACACTGTCCTTAGAAACCACAAAACAGTCACACACACAAACACACACAATTTGAGTTGAACATGTTATATTTACATGCCTATTACACGTATATGTAAGTGCCTATTTACATGTATGTGTAAGTGCATATATACATGTATATGTAAGTGCATATATACATGTACTGTATATGCAAATGCATTTAAACATGTAAATGCATATATGTATATATACAAGAATATGCATATATGTACATATGCATAAACATATAGATGTATATATGCATAAACATATACATGTATATATATGCATATACATATAATGTACAGATAGACATATACATGTAAATATAACATGTTCAACTGAAGTTGTGTGTGTTTGTATGTGTGACTGTTTTGTGGTTTTTAAGGACAGTGTTTTGTCAGGACAGTAATGAGCTGTTATCTGATTGATTGTCTGATTGTTTATAGCGTCTGACTGTCCAAACAAACAACTGTCCATAAAAACCATAGTACACTCCTATACACACCTAATTGAACATTAAGGTTGATGAAACCACACGTAGCAAGTAATTCTGTTTAGGAACACAAGAACTAAAATGTACCTTGGTATTCGTGTTTAAAGGAAGTTGATCGTGCTTCTGGCTACCTGCGATCTCCTGACTCTGGACGTGTTCACATGACATCTGTAAGAGATCATTTATACTTATATTTAGAGGAAATTCTACATTTTGATGATAGCTGCTGTCACATGTAAACCAATAAACATTACATGATTGTTTGTTTTTGGCCCAAGTATCCATCTCACATAAAGGAAAGATAAATGGACAGAGTATTTACAAAACTCCTCTCATGATAGGTGGACTAAGATGAAATTAAAATTAGCTGAATGAAAGAAAACTATAAATTAAAAAACTGTGACTAATAATATTGAAGTCATACTTAACAATCCCTGCATTATTTATATAATTGATATCTATGTCATATACATACACACAAATATACATATATACATGTATATAAGCATATCATAAATGCATATTCATGTACTGTACAGTGTATATACATATATGCATATAAATGTATATATGCATATCAGATAGACATTTACATGTAAATATAACATGTTCTACTAAAATTGTGTGTGTTTGTGTGTGTGACTGTTTTGTGGTTTTAATGGACAGTGGTTTGTTAGGACAGCAATACGCTATAATCAGACAATCAGATAACAGCTCATTACTGTCCTGACAAAACACTGTCCTTAGAAACCACAAAACAGTCACACACACAAACACACACAATTTGAGTTGAATTTGAATTTGAAACAATTTGAATCAATTTGAATCACTGCAAGTGGACAGGTAACATTAGACCTGCCTTCAAGAAGAACTGGACTAATGACGTATATTCTAGTATAAACGTCACTGAACTGGGAGCACCCACAGCACCACTAACACACTCAAAATGGATTCCACCACAAAGATTCAGCCAGAAGATACACACCACCCATGGCCTTATTGAAAGATTATTGAAAGATTATTGAAAGACTGTTCAGTACAGCAGGACATCTCCCTAAAAAACCAGACTGGACTCAAAAAACTGTGAAAACCAACTTCTTCTGAACTTGAACAATAAATTCTTGTATCAATATTAAAATGTATCAGTTCATGGGATGTTAGGAGACAAGAAATGTCTCGACACTCAGATCCAAGTTTTGAAAATGGTGTCAGGAATTTAAAATATTGTTCACTTTTGATCCATGGTTGACTGGACAATATTTTAACTAGAGTTGATGACAAACTGGAGGTGAAATGATCAGTGTCTGTTCCTTTGTCAGGTCTAATGCCGGGTTTCCACCAGACGCTTTTCGCGCTGCAAAAAATCTCCTACCGCACTGTGTTGGCTGCTTGTCAACAGATGTCTGTTCTCATCGAACATGTCTGCAGACACGCAGTGGGAGCAGCGGCTGGCTCCTTTTCCGTTTGTTTCTTCTACACCGGGCAGATAAAAAATCAGCTGTACATGAGCCTCGTTACTACTTGAGTGGATTTTTTATGAGCCAAACTGCAGCTCCTAAAGTCTTTGTTGAGATTAAAACATTTTTTTATGTTTGGGGTGACCGTACGCTCGAGCGGACAGCGGCAACTGTAAAAATGCCAAGTTTCTTACCGGAGGCTGTTTTCTTCATGGAGGCTCGATGGGTAAGTTTGAAAAGTCCAAAAAAAAGTCCTGTCGTTGTTGCGTGATCACATGGCAGAGTCTATCCCGATTGGTTGCTGCTAAGCTGCGAGCAGCAGAAGCAGGACAAATCGAGCTTCGACAGTCGCTGCTCGGAGGTGACGTGGGAGCGGAAAAAAGCTGCCACTCACTGCCGCGCTGCTTGAACTGCTGTAGATGCGCCGCATCCAACATGCCCGGCCACATAGACTTTCAATGTAAAGTGGCTGCTTCGGAGGCGCGAAAAGCGTTTGGTGGAAACCTGGCATAATGCTCCTTTTTTTCAGACAGATAACTTTAATTTAAACATGTTTACTGCAGTTAAAATGACACATTGGTTCTGCTTTGTGTTAAATAAAAACTTTCAAAGGTAAAATAATTCCTCTCTTATTTTGCTTAATGACATTTAACTCTGCATGTCATCCCTGAAATTCTGACACACAGAATCACAAGTCCAAGTGTGAACTGTGTCACAGAGTAAACACAATAAAAACATGTGTTATCTGCAGCATTGTTCTTTAAAATGGAAAAACACTATTAATGTATTACAGAAAATATGCGTACAGTACACACACTTAATGATACTGTAGACCATTGCATTAGGCAATACATTCAGCAAGTACTTTTACTTTAATACTTTAAGCATTTTTAAAAGCAAGTACTTATTTACTTTTACTTAAGTAAACACAATATAATGGTACATCTACTTTTACTAGAGTACATTTTTGTCTGTTTATTTGTACTTTTACTTATAAACAGTGTTTGAGTACTTTCTCCACCACTGGTCTCCAGCTACAAGTACTTGGGTGTGCACTTGAATTATAGCCTCAGCTGGACCAACAACACAACCAGCCTGATCAACAAAGTTCATCAGAGACTCTACTACCTCAGGCGGCTGAGACGAGCTGGTCTGAGTAGCCCAGTCCTCATCTCCTTCTACAGGTGTGCAGTGGAGAGCATCCTGTGCTACAGCATCAACGTGTGAGCACAGGATGCTCTCCATCGCACACCTGTAGAAGGAGGTGAGGACTGAGCTTCCCAGACCAGCTCTTCTCAGCCGTCTGAGGAAGTAGAGTCTCTGATTACCTTTTTTTGATCAGGGCGGTGGTGTTGTCTGTCTTCACCTCCTTCTACACGTGTGCCGTTGAGAGCATCCTGTGCTCCGGCATCAACGTGTGGCATGGAGGCTGCACAGCTGCAGAAAGAAAAGCTCTGCAGAGAGTGGTGAAGGCTGCACAGAAGATGTTGGAGTCAGTCTCCCCACCATCACAGACATTTACACCTCCAGATGCAGGAAGAGAGCCACCTGTATCATGAAAGACCCCACTCACCCAGCACACAAACTCTTTGCCCCACTCCCCTCAGGAAGGAGGTTGAGGAGCATCAAATGTAGAACCACTAGACTGAGGAACAGCTTCTACCCTGAGGCTGTTAGACTCATGAATAAATAAACAATTAGAAAACAGTAATTACTGCAAAACATCACAACATGCTGATCTGTTTTTTTGTTTCTGTGTTCATTTGTGACCATCTGCTCATACAGACTCATGTCCGTGCTGCTGTTTGTAATTATGTTTTCCTATTATATTAGGGCTTAGTGTATTTCTAGTTGATGTTTTTCTTAGTTATATCCTACATGTTATTGCTGTTTTTCTCTCACATTTTGTTGTTGGATGTAACTGGGACCTTGTGTACATAATCTTGTTTCATCACATGTACCACATGCGGTGCAAATGACAATAAAGATGATTAGACTCTGATTAAAGTTGTACACCTCTTGGACTAGCTGAAAACATGTAAAAATATGTGGCAGGATGTCCCTACGGACATTGAACGCACCACATGAGTGCGGGATGTGATTGGGTCCAAGGCTGGCTTCCGGTATAAAAAGGGCCAGGCTTCAGTGGTTGACTTCACGTCATCCGCCTTCCGGTTCAGACCCTGGCGTCTGCTGGCTGGGTCGCGCCAGCGTAACTGAATGTGCGCTTTAAGGTCGCCGTGATCTACTGTTCCACGACCAAATGTACAAGCCTCCTGCTTCCCTCTACTGTTGAGGTGGAGCTCGTGGTGAGTAAAGCGCTAGTTCGTCTTTCTGTTTTATGTTCAGCTTTTAATTCTAATCTTTGTTTATTAGCTGCTGCTGTTTGTCCTTCACCGTTTTGTTCACCTGCTGTTCGAGCTGTCCACTGGCTGTCGTCTTGCTGTCCTGGCTGCTGATTTGATGCCCACTGTTCTGGTCAGCTTAAGGCTGGCTGCATCACCCGTCCTGTCTGGCTGATCGGGGCCGACTGGGGTTCAGCCCGGACTGGGGTTCAGCCCGGACTAATCGTCTTGGTGCCGGCGTGGATGGTGTCTGCTGCAGCGCAACGGTTCTCCCAGGACGAACTCTTTGGACAGCTGTGGCTTGATTAATTGGACATCTCCCAGGCGGTGGTATTAATTCTGCCGTGGTGTACTACTGTCTTTATCGAATTGCACTTTCATTGTTGCCAGGAGTTATTACTGCCTTTTTAACTGTGTATTTTAAATTTAGGATTTTTTATTAAACAAATTGTGCAATTTATTGGTGTTTGTGTGAAGTGTCTCCTGCCTCATCTTCTGCAACGGGTCTAAAGTGCCTAAAGGGTAACTTTTAATAAAGTTTTTAACCAAATTCATTTTTTTAAATAGATTATTTTTTTTAAACTAAAAGTTGCCTAAAGTATTTTTTTACCCATACCCGTTCGGCTACAAATATAAAAAAGTTACAAAACAATTCTAAGTTTTCACCAATTGCACGTCACTTATACAGTACAGTATTCTGATACCTACTTGACACTGCAGACTACGTGATGGTGTAACGACACTGCAACGTGATGATGTAATGACGCTGTTCGTCTGTCTGCTCACTGCTTTGAGGTTAAAAAAAGAAAAATATGAGCATATTTTGCACAGAAATGACATTGAAAACATTAAAACCTCTACCACCGCATGTGGTACATGTGATGAAACGAGATTATTTACACCGGGTCCCAGTAACATCCAACAACAAAAAAATGTAAGAGAAGAACAGTAGTAACATCTAAGATATGATCTAAGAAAAACATCAGCTAAAAATACACTAAGCACCAATGTACCGTAGCAGCTGTTCCTCAAGTGGTTCAACATTTGATGCTCAACCTACTTCCTGAGGGGAACAGGGCAAAGATTGTGTATGCGCTGGATGAGTGTGGTCCTTCATGATGCAGGTGGCCCTCTTCTTGCATCTGGAGGTGTAGATGTCTGTGATGGTGGGGAGACTGACTCCAACAGACCTCTGTGCAGCCTTCACCACTCTCTGCAGAGCTTTTTTTCTGCAGCTGTGCAGCCTCCATGCCACACGTTGATGCTGGAGCACAGGATGCTCTCCACTGCACACCTGTAGAAGGAGGTGAGGACTGAGCTTCCCAGACCAGATCTTCTCAGCCGTCTGAGGAAGTAGAGTCTCTGATGACCCGATCATGGGCGATGGTGTTGTCAGTCCTCACCTCCTTCTACATGTGTGCAATGGAGAGCATCCTGTGCTCCAGCATCAACGTGTGGCATGGAGGCTGCACAGCTGCAGAAAGAAAGGCTCTGCAGAGAGTGGTGAAGGCTGCACAGAAGATGTTGGAGTCAGTCTCCCCACCATCACAGACATCTACACCTCCAGATGCAGGGAGAGGGCCACCTGCATCATGAAAGACCCCACTCACCCAGCACACACAGTCTTTGCCCCGCTCCTCTCAGGACGGAGGTTAAGGAGCATGAAATGTAGAACCATTAGACAGAGGAACAGCTTCTACCCTGAGGCTGTTAGACTCATGAATAAATAAATAATAAGAATAAATACTGCAAAATATCACATCATGTTGATGCTGATCTGTTTTCTTGTTGTTGTGTGTTCATTTGTGACCATCTGCTCATACAGACTCAGGTTCGTGCTGCTGTTTATAATGATGTTTTTCTATTACATTAGTGATTAGTGTATTTCTAGTTGATGTTTTTCTTAGTTATATCCTAGATATTATTACTGTTTTTCTCTTACATTTTGTTGTTGGATGTAACTGGGACCATGTGTACATAATCTCGTTTCATCACATGTACCACATGTGGTGCAAATGACAATAT
>JBBPBX010080941.1:0-16056 GCA_038048925.1 Garcialebias charrua | reverse complement strand
TGTGTACAGCACTTTGTTGCAGCTGTGGTTGTTTTAAATGGCTTTATAAATAAAGTATAATTGTTATTTTTACGTTTTAGTTCAATTTTTAGCGATCGCTCCCAACGCGCAGCCGGCAGAAATAAAACGAGCAGACCGCCGGCGAAGGGACCATCTGCGTGCGGGAACTGCTGGGAGCTGCTGGCTTTTGAGGTCCGTGGGGTCCGGTCAGAGGTTGCCTCATACGGATAAATTAACTGGAGACACTCGGTGAACTTTGTGTGTGTGTGGACTGAAGCAGCGATCGCTCCCAAAAGCGCCGCATGCAACGAGCGGTTAACTGGCGGTGTGCCGGAGGAGGAAGAGCTATCATTAGCCTCGGAGGTGGGCTAATGCTAAAAGGAGCTGCAAATGGCGGCGCGCGCAGACGGCTTTCGGTAAGTTATCTTAAGCTAGCACTAACAGTAAGTCAAATGAGTAATTAAAAAAGAGCTAATTTTAAAACAACAACATATTAGAGATACTGGCTGTTTCAGAGGGCGGAGTAAATGTAAACAGATTTTTGTAGGGCGTGGCATTCAGAGCTCATTATCATAAACCGGTCGTTTAGAACGGAAGTCAGAAAATGCATAACTAGAAAGGGGATATTTTATTATCTAAGAATTATTTTGTGCATTAAATTGAATGAATATGGTCTGGATAGCCCACAGAAATACCATAAAAATAAAAATAAACAATATGTGGTCTCCTTTAAACTCTGGCCAGACATTAAATACAGCTGAAAATCTGACAACACGTGTTGGGAAATTTTTGGTCAAAGTTTATGGATGTTACTACTATGGCTGAGAATGTTAACTCTGCCCATGAATAATATGTTTGGGTTAGCAGAGAGGGCTTGATGAGGAGCTGGGTGAGGCTGCAGGCATGCAGCTGTCACTCCAACAACACCTCCAGTGCACGTTACACACAAGAGTGTCTCCAGACAGCTCTACAGAGCATGCACAAAACTGATGATGTGTTGGAACTCCACATACATTTTACAGTAAAAAAGAATAACACAACAAGAGAAAAGTTTGTTATGTATTATTCACATTACAGCTTCTTCTTCTTCTTCTGTTCTGCCTCAAAACCTCCCGTGGAAGAGAGATGGCCTAGAATATCTCGTTGTCCATCTAGGGAATAAAGCTTCAGTACAGAAAAACTGGGACAATGTGGTGCAAAAAGTCAAGAATAAATTGGAAAAATGGAAATGGATACACTCAAAAATGTCCTACAGAGGCAGAGTTCAGTTGGAAGAGACTCCTCTGATGTACAGCTTTTGGTAAACTTTATTCTTCAATCTTCACAGAACCAGAAAATAAGTTAAAATTTCCCCCAATGATGTTTTTTCCTACCGAAAGTTCATGCAGTTAGCTAGCTAGACCAGGTGATCCATCAGCTAGCTACCTTAGGTTAGCTATTAACTTAAATTCAGTGATGACATTAATAAATCTATTATTGTGCTGTTTTTAATCATCCATCCATCAGGATATTTTCTTGACTTTTTAAAGCTAACTGACTGAGCTCAGGTGGCAGTAAAAAAACCTAATACTTAATCCATCTCCGTCTCTCTTGATGTAGGAGCTCAGAAAGACAGAGGCTGAGTCAGAGGCAGCACTCAGCACGTAGGGACAGAGTTCTGTCAGGTGAGTGATAAAGGTGCTGGGCAGTTGTGAATTAAATATAAAGTGTTTGCTCAAATTAGTATTTATTTTTAGTATATTCTAGTCAGTTGGGCAAACTTCATGAAACAAATTACTGATCTAAAGACAAACTACAGCATTAACAACTTTATTTAAGTCTCATTTCTAGGAAGTGGTAGAAATAGTTTTTCATAATTAGAACTTGATGTTTAAATAAAAGATCTATAAATAAATTTCTCAGTCCATCCATCAAAAGCTTTCTAATCAGTTCCAAATATCCATGTATCAGTTTTTCTTAATATTTACATACAGGTTACAAAACTGAAAAAACAGTTATAGTTTTTGTAACCCTTTTTTTTTTCATTTTATGTTCATGATTTCATGTCAGTTTGTTATGAGTGGGCCTATCACTAAATCAGGAAAGAAATGCCTCCTAAATTCACTGTTGGTGGTTATCAATATCACTTTTTTTCATTGGGTAAAGTTATTATAATTTATAAACATGCATTTGAGTGCCATCATTGCTTGGCACAATGACATGTTGTGTTACAAATAAAACTAAATCAAGAATAAACAATATTAAAGTAAATGATGATTTGTGTCTCATTAATTGTATTACTCTCCAGGGTCCTACAGAGGAACCCCTTGCTACCCTCACAGCACAGCAATCAGGTGATTGCAAAAAAGAAAATGAAGAAGCAAAAAACAATTACAGCATTTTTTTAAAAAACAAACAATGTAAGTAGTCAAAACCACACTTGTTGCCTGCTGACTTTACCAGGAATGTGGAAGATAACTGTTTTGCAATGTTAAGTAGCTTAGCAAGTCTGACAATAATGAACAACATATGGTCTTAACTGTGGTAGACTAAATTAAAGTGAATAGCTAGATGTTATTATTATTATTATTATTATTATTATTATTATTATTATTATTATTATTATTTATGTTTAATGTTACTTAAGAAGTTAAGTGAAATCACAAGATTTAAAATGTTAACATTATCCTCTTGGCCTGCAGGTAATTCCTGATGACAGTGAAACAGGCTCTAGTCAGTCAAGAGAGGATCAGCCAGGGAACAGTCACAGCAGAAAAAGACTGTATGAGGAAGGAAACACAGAAGTAATGCATTTTATATATACCGTAATGACATTTTAACCAATAAGTTAAGAAACATCACAAGATTTAAAATGTTAACATTGTTGGCCTGCAGGTAATTCCTGATGACAGTGAAACAGGTAGTCAGTCAAGAGAGGATCAGCCAGGGACAGAATTGATGCAGACAAAAGAAGCAGACAGAGAACAAGAATTGACAGGTGAAGACACAGCAGGAGAGGACGTTGACAAGATAATGACTTACTGTATACAAAGCCAAATCAACCAGATCCTAAAGTATTGCAAAAACAAGTGCTCAAAGGCCGGACATTGACATTCCAAAAGGCATGGTATGAGAAATATCCCTGGCTGCATGTTAATATGGGTACTGATGGTGTTGTGTTTTCACTGCTTTAAATACTTTAAGACAGGGAAATCAACACAAGCCAAGAGTATAGACTCAGCCTTTGTCAATACTGGATTTAAAAAATGGACAAAAGCACTTGAAAAATTTGCCATGCATGAGAAGTCAGAGGGTCACAAACTGGCAATCACAACTGCTGCTTATGAAAACAGGCCAGTTACTACACATTTGTGCAGTGCTGTCAGTACACAGCAAGCAGAAAACAGAGCTAACCTGTTAAAAATAATAGGGGGTAAAATGTTTTTGGCAAGACAGGGCTTGCCAGAACATTGTATATTTTATATATAAAATATACATATATATTATTATATTATTTATTTATATTAACAGACATTTCCCATGTACTGTGTTGCTTGACAGAGGGCATGGGCAGCATCAAGGTAACATTGAACATCTACTGAAATACAAAGCTGAAGATGATCAGCGATTCAGTAAATGGCTATCTGCAAAGAGGGGGTTACACACATCTTGGGAGTGTCAAAATGAACGAATAAATTTGATGAGTTCATCAATTATCAGAAAAATAGCAGATGAAATCAGGTCCTTACCTGTGTTGCAGTATTCTGTTATTGTGGATGGGACAAGGGATATCTCTGGTGTCGAGCAGGAGGCAATATGCCTACGTTATGTTGACACTGATTTTCTGGTGCACGAAGAATTCATAGGAATGTATGAAGTAACCTCTACAACAGGTGAAAACCTTGCCAGGATCATTTTGGATGTTCTGTTGAGGCTGGATTTGCCGACATCAGGCCTCAGAGGTCAGGCATATGATGGAGCCATGAATATGTCTGGAAAGTATTCAGGTGCACAGGCTGTTATTCAGCGAACACAGCCACTAGCACCATATATACACTGTGGAGCACACTGTGTCAATTTAGTTACACAGCAAGCTTGCTCAGCCTCGTTTGTTGTGCGGAATGCACTTGACTGGATACATGACCTTGGCACATTTTTTGGTCAGTCTGGTAAGTTGAAAGACAAGTTTAAGGCCATTGTTGCAGCTGCAGGAGAAGGGCCAGGCCTATCCATCAGGCCTTTATGTCCTACAAGATGGACAGTGCGCTCACCTGCCATCCGTGCTGTTCTCAGCCAATATGGGATGGTACTAAGTGCACTAGAAGAAATGGCTGCAAGTCACTCTGAGTCTGCAAGCAGGGCAGAGGGTTTACGTGTTCGACTGCAACAGGGTAATGTTGTACTTGGACTTCTGCTTGCTTTAGATGTGATCAGTGAACTAGAGGTTCTAAACACATCTCTCCAGAAAAAGACTCAGACAATGGAGGGTATGCTTTCTGCAGTCTCCTTGGTCAAAGATAGCTTGAAATCCAAAAGAAACACAGAACACTTTGAGGCAGTCTTTAAGGAGGCAGAGGACATGTGTGTCAGTCTGTCACTAGAGCCCATTGTTCCACCCCGTGCACATAAGCCCCCTAAGAAATATTCTGAGGAGGCTCCAGCACACACACCTAGATCAGCTCTGGATTTTTACAGAGTACAGTTCTATCGTGTCCTAGACACAGTAGATGTACAAATCGCTGAAAGGTTTATGCAACCAGGCATTCAGACATTAAAAGGTCTGGAAATATCACTCCTGACTCCCATTACAAATGATGCAGCAATTCACAAATATCCTGAACTGAAAGAGGAAGACTTGAGAGTCCAACTGGCCATGTTTAAAAACAAGTACAAGATCAACACAACTGCAGATGCTGTGCATGCTTTAAAAGAAATGCCTCCTGAAGTCCGTGGCCTTTTTGATCAGGTGGAGACACTTGTGAGATTGTTGATGGTGGTGCCCATTTCATCTGCTGAGGCAGAGCGCAGCTTTAGTGGGTTACGCCGATTGAAAACATGGTTGCGATCAACCATGACTCAAAAAAGGCTTAATGGCATTGCTGTGTGCCATATTCACCAACAGAGGCTTGACAGACTAGACAGAAAGGACATTGCTCAGCAATATGTTCAGGGTAATGCAAAGAGGAGAGATGTTTTTGGGTCCTTCATTGAGTCTGCTTCTAGGAAGTAAATAAAAAGTAGAAAGGATGTTACTGTTCATTTTAAATGTGAGTTTAATTGACAGAATTCAGATATTTATGTAAATATGTTCTTTACACTTCTGAGTTCACACAATGTTGAAATTGTAGTGGGCATGACCGTGTCCACTTTGATACACCTGTGTATTTTTGAACTGTTCCAGAGATGACCTTTACTGACCTCTCAGTAAAGCAAGACATTTACTACAAATTATTCCATTAGTTGTAATCTGAGAACATAGTCACCAAAAGAGACTATTTCTATCTTTGATTTTATTCTAATGTAATCAAAAGAATAACTTTTGTCATTTTCATGATATATGTTATATGCTGTTATTCTTTAAATGTAGAGCATTACTGTGTTACTTGACCATATAATGTGTCAGAGTTGAATAATGTGTCAAAGTGACTTGCTCAAAAGTTGTTTTTGTTGGGTTCAGCTAAATCTCGAACTAAGCGTCGAGATGTCTCTTCACTTTCAGACACTTTCCCAAAACATTCCTCTTTGTTATCTAAACAGACTTGCTGTCAACCTTGAGTTTTCACTTCACGTTTTCACACTCCTCTTGGCCCACGGACCAATGAGGAAAGTGTGTTCTAATCTCAACATTTTTGAGTAAAAAGCGTTTGCTTCCGTAAACGCTTCAGAGTTCAGAGGCTGCGAGAGACTGGGAGAGTCTGCTGGGAACTTCAAGGGATGTGAACTTTTCCCAAAGAGCTGGATGGACGTTTAGTCACACGCTAAGGACACGTCATCCAGTTAAGGACTAATAACATGCTGTTATGAGTCCACTTAGAACGAGCGTAAGCTCAAAACTTTGTTTATTCCTTCCTGGAATAAGTTTATCTTGAAGTCAACCAGTAGCTGACATATTTTCTGATGATCGAAGCGGATCCGAGGAGACGTTGAAAACGTAAACAAGAACCGGCTCGGACGTGCTGGACCTGCAACGATTCTGTACGCCTGAAAGGCTGGTGTCATCTCTTTATCAGACTCGTCGTCGAAGGTAAAGAGCTGTTTACAAACGTACCTGGATTTCAGCAGAAATCGGATGGGAAGTGTCACTTCTGGTAACATGCTCAAGACAATTTCCTTTAAACCATCTCTCCATCTTTCCTCCTATCTCCTTTCCCTCAATTCTAAGCTGGAAACTATTTAAGTCATAGAGCCTCAGACTAAATATGTTAACATCCTGTATTTATGTCTGTTGTGTTACAATTTAAATGTGCTGACGTGTTAAATTGCAAGAAAGTGAAATCATGTCAATCAAGTGTAATGGTGTTAATTTAGTTGATTTATTTTAAATAAATGGTAGTGTCTTTGACATACCAAACTAAGTTAACGTCTCTGTCACTTAATGGCTTTATTTATTTATCCATCATAAAGATCACAGAAATATTGGGTAAACTGAAAAAGAAAGAATCCGTGAAATTACTATTCAATCTGAATGAGTAAATTAATTAAGGTAAAGAGGTCAGTATTAACTTAACCTCCTCATAATCCTTTACATCTGGGTGGCACCGTATGTGTTTAAAGACACAATATGGTCGTTCCCCTCATGTTTCCTTCAAAATGTTGCAATAAAATGTATTAGAGGGAAGTTTTGGTGGATCAGTCATATTCCTTACAAATTAAAGTTTAACAATGTATGGTTAGTGTTGAATTGGAAGATGTTTAACAATGTTCATTGTTCTTCCTTAATTTCAAATAATTCTATAATGCCATTTTATTACAAATTATTCACTCAAACGCTATTATGAAAGTAACTAATCAAATTACTAAAAATTACTTGGATGGAAATCATTTGCTGAAAACTTGGTCCCTCCCAGTTCAAAAATCCTATCTGCGCCCCTGGTTTCATGCCAAGAAAGAGCACCACAGATGCCATCTTTGCTTTGAGGATGTTGATAGAGAAGTACAGAGAGGGTCAGAAAGAACTCCATTGTGTGTTTGTGGATTTAGAAAAAGCATATGACAGGGTGCCAAGAGAGGAGGTGTGGTATTGCATGAGGAAATCTGGAGTGGCAGAAAAGTATGTTAGACTGGTACAGGACATGTATGAAGACAGCAGGACAGTGGTGAGATGTGCTGTAGGAGTGACAGATAGCTTCAATGTGGAGGTGGGATTGCATCAAGGATCGGCTCTGAGCCCCTTCTTGTTTGCTCTGGTGATGGACCAACTAACAGATGAGGTCAGGCAGGAATCCCCATGCAGTGTTGGGCACAGACTGCTAGAGAGCGCTAAAGCGCTAATCCGCTTACAGCGGACCTAAATTATTTGTCAGCGTTTTTGTGGTTTGACTAACTTTTATAATTCATAAGCGGATTTGTGCTATTTTTATTTAAAATGCAGTACCGCTAATAACTAATTATCTATCAGTAAAAACGAATTATTTACAGGCTCTTATGCTGGCTCCGTAGCTGCTTGTTTCACCTTTTTCCCCCTTGCTCCCTCACCGCAAAGAGCAGAGAGGAGGGAGGGTTGGAGGGGGAGCAAAGGGAGAACAGACTCGGATCTACCATGTAGGCAAATGATGCCGTTGCTTGGGGCCCCAAATCAGCAAAGGCTCCGGCCCCGCCCCGGCCAGTCACCTACATCACTAACATTGCTGCTGCTTGTTAATGTTGTGTTTTTAATGCTGTAAAGTGTCCTTGAGTGTTTTGAAAGGCGCTACCAAATAAAATGCATTATTATTATTATTATAATGTACATTTCACATAAAAATAATTATAGCTACGATGAAAACGAATCATTAAAAACTCAATACAAAAACCAGTCGATTTCTGTATACCCCTACTAAAAATGGACTATTCCATCTTGACGTCTTCCGGGTCAGAGGTGAACTCGGGTGCTAACGTTTATGGCTACGGCTAGCTGTTTGCGCTCGGTCTATTCATAAATCCGCAGAGAACCCCGCTGTTTCAAGCCAAATTAATGCGGCCGGAGGATTGTATTGTGTGTTTTGTGTCCACCACTCGACGGTGAGTCGTTTGTTTTATTTATTTGGGTTCCTTTTATGTAGAAATGCGGTGGCGACACGCCCGTGTATTTGAGATTTAAAAGTGGTCTTTAGGGATTAAAAGATCATTCTCATTTTGTTAATTTTGTGGCCGAATAGAATATATGTACGTAAAGTATTAAATAAATCCTTTGATTTTTGTAATTTCATCCTTTTAGGATCATTTTAGTTACTTTTCATTAAATCTGTTGACTGCCTATAGAATTTTGGAATTGGTTTAATTTATTTTTCGGTTGCGCAACAAAAAAGAAATTACTATTTGTTTTTTGAAACAATATTGAAGTAAATTAAGCTTAATTGACTCTTATATGAATTAAACTTGGATACAACTTGGAAGTGCACTTTAAAACTTGATCTCTAACTTTAATTTTACCTGTACTGTTGATGTGGTCTTTGAATTGAAGTTATAATAAATTAATAATGTAATAAACTTTATTTGTATAGCACCTTCCTGCAATGCCTTGCATTGACCAAGGTGCTTAACAGATATAGGATAATCTAAAAAAATAAATACAAAGTATGTGCATGTGTAATGAAGAATATAATTTGTACGTGCAGCTGTTAATACATGTAAAGTTTTTTTTTTAATGTTTGTTGCTCTTTTTGCCAACTGTGATGTTTCTTCTGTCCAGGACTGTAAATATCCAGGTGGGTCAGGAGGAGTTAATGGGAAGCTGCTGCTGTGACGTAAGAGGTAGGATAAAGGTGTATAACAGTTCATGCACCGCTAGTTGGCAGTCTAGTGCAAATATTGCATAACTTGTTGGCTAGCAATTGTTGAATTTAATTAGCGGTTTAGAATTAGCTTCCCCTAATTTTCATAAGACATTAGTGCTTTTGAAATTGCGGACCTAAATAAATTAATTAGTGCTTTAGAAATAGCGGAACAAATTTTTGGATTAGCGCTGCCCAGCACTGTCCCCATGGACTATGATGTTTGCAGATAACATTGTGATATTTGGTGAGAACAGGGAACAAGTGGAAGAGAACTTGGAGAGGTGGAGGTATGCACTTGAAAGAAGAGGAATGAAAGTCAGCCGTAGTAAGACAGAGTACATGTGTGTGAATGAGAGGGAGGCCAGTGGAACAGTGAGGCTACAAGGAGCAGAGGTCACAAAGGTGCAGGACTTCAAGTACTTGGGGTCCACTGTCCAGGAAAATGGGGAATGTGGTAAAGAGGTGAAGAAGAGAGTCCAGGCAGGATGGAGCGGATGGAGAAAAGTTTCAGGAGTGATTTGTGACAAAAAGGTGTCAGCAAAGGTCAAAGGAAAAGTTTACAAGACAGTGGTGAGACCAGCTATGTTGTATGGTCTGGAGACAGTGGCATTGACAAAAAGACAGGAGAAAGAACTGGAAGTAGCAGAAATGAAGATGCTGAGGTTCTCCTTAGGAGTGACAAGTGTTGTAACGAACCCCCAAATGGCTGGACCAAAATCACCACAACAGATAAAAAGTTTAAACAACTTTTATTAATATTCAGGCTGGCTCAGCTGTTCTGGTGTCGAGAGGGAACCCACAGGCAGGAACAAGTCGTCTCACAGATGGATGGGGGTCTTTTCAGTGCGTGGAGACGCAGGTCCGCTGCAGGAGGGGCTGAAGCCGGTGGGGGGGAACAGCCAGCCGCAGCGAGGGTCCGTGACGTAACCCAGTGACGTGGTGGGGATTCCCACAAGCGGGGGTCGACAGCCGGGAAGCAGAAGAACGTAGATCCAAACAGGAGAAGGCAAAGAGACGTGGTGAGGCAGGCGAAGGTCACAAAACATAAATCCGATGGGCATCAGTCCGAGGAGGAGAAGCAGGAGGCGATAAGTCAGGCAGGCGAGGCGTCAGAGAACCAGGAGATCAAAGAGGCGAGGATACGTGAACCAGCAAATGGACAGGGAAGAGCGCGTGATATTTACTTACAGATGACTGTGTTCAATTATCTGGCAGCGAGCTGGTGTGGAAGTCTGGTTTATAAAGGGTGCCGCGACAGGTGCAGCTGATCGAACCTAATCAGAGCTGCAGTGTGCTGCAGTGTGAACAAACCGGTTCGAAGGTGAAGACATACCTATACTACGGTGGCCCTGAGGTGCAAAACACATTAACAAATAAGGCTAAACACTTTAACAAATAGTTCTGAAACACTTTAACAAATTCTGAAACACTTTAACAAATTCTGAAACACTTTAACAAATTCTGAAACACTTTAACAAATTCTGAAACAAATTAACATTTTCTGAAACACTTTAACAAATTCTGAAACAAATTAACATTTTCTGAAACAAATTAACATTTTCTGAAACACTTTAACAAATTCTGAAACACTTTAACATTTTCTGAAACAAATTAACATTTTCTGAAACAAATTAACATTTTCTGAAACAAATTAACATTTTCTGAAACACTTTAACATTTTCTGAAACAAATTAACATTTTCTGAAACACTTTAACATTTTCTGAAACAAATTAACATTTTCTGAAACACTTTAACATTTTCTGAAACAAATTAACATTTTCTGAAACACTTTAGCAAACGAGAGAATCACACGGAAAGGGAATGTCCTAACGAGGCTGACCCGGAAGTGATGACCCGGAAGCGGTCATTTTGACCCAAGATGGACGACAGTCGAGTCACGTTTTGCCCGTTCTGTGGGACACCTATAAGTTTATTAAGCTGTTTTGTTTTTTGTGCGGTCGATCCTTGGAGTTTTTAAATGGCACAGAGCAGATGGATGCAGGAGAGGGGACATCTCAACAACCGGACAATGCTAAACAAAGTACCGTAAGTGCAGCGTAATGTTAGCTTTTTTAATTAGCCTGTGAATAAAACATATTAGCGCTATTGGTTACCTCATTTTGATTTTTGAGACCGACCTTTTTTAATTTCAGCAGAACAACCTGGCCCATCATATAAATGTTTCAAAGAGTACCGAAGCTCCAAGTCCAAAGAGCTTCAGGATTTTAACTACGGTCCGAGAGGAAAACATAAAGGAAAAAAACGTGCAGGTAAGCTGTACTGACCTGACTCGCTGACTGTGCAGGCTCACTTTACCGCAGTCCAAAACTGTACTAGCACAAGCACAAATATTAGACCATAGAGAAACACATATGTATGTATCGTGTTTATTTATTGATTTTTTTCTACATCTTATACGTTAAATTGCTCTCATCTTTGTCACAGATAAACATTGATGGTGCCAAGTGGGACTGGTTTAAAACCTCTAAGAGGGAAAATGGTCCTGTTATTTGTAGACCCAGAGGTAGGAGCACCCGAGATACTGCAACAAGGTGTCCAGAAAATGGAAGGACATACAAGAAGGACTGTACATCCTGTTGTATCCAGACTGCTCAGAGGTGGTCACTGTGCCTGGATCAGAAAGACCATTCAAACTGGCTCATTATAAAAGGGAACCAGGAAGGCAATATTCCAGAATTACATTGTTTATTTGCCGTAAAACACATTTTAAATGAGGTGAGTGGATGTAAACATTAAATAAAGTATTTTAACTTGTTTCAATCTACTGAAAGACGCCTCCACAGTATCTATATGATCAGTTGTTTATTTTTACAGAAGTGGATGATACCTCAGATTCCTATCCTGAAATTGTCATCACATCAAGGAGGCTGAGTTCAATCAAGCAGACACAGTGGTATATCAAACATTCACAAAACATACATTTTTTATTTTTGGGGGTGGACTACTGCACTTGTAATTTACTTTTTGTGTTGTATTTTGTTCAGTATTTTGTGCAGACAGTTTCAATTGAAATAACAGAAGGATTTTTTTTATATATGTTTGAGACTTAATAATACCTTACTAACTAACGTAACTTAAACAAAATTAACTCTTGTTGTTTATTTTAGTTTGTAACTTATCAAATATGAAACCAAAGCAGTTTGCCAGGGCTAAATGTTTTTAGTTTATTTTAGAGAGAGAGAGAAAAAGATCATCATTCCGCTGCAGACGAGGGAGGGATGGGGGCGACGTGAAGAAGTGCCTGTGCAGATTACTTCTACAGCATATTTAGCTAGTTTATATCAGCACATTACGGTGAAGCAATGAATAACCTGAAAACAACCTGGAAAGCTCTGAGGTTTAGTATCTACAGTACTAACGTTGTGCACGTTTTATTAAAAGAGGTGGAACACAATCTTATTTATCTTAAATTAGCACAGACAGATACCCTGATGCATGCTCAATAATCCAGGTAGAAAAATCTAAAAAAGCTAAGTGTGGTCCTCTGGACATTCAAAAAACAAAACAAAGCAACAACAAAAAAAACTGCCATCAATCATCAAGCCATCAATCGCCTCTTTCATAGGTGGTGTCCAGCGTGTGTGATCCAACACAAAGACACGCCCACCGGTCTTTACTGGTCCAGTGCGGGCACTCCTTGGTGAGGATCGCAGAGGATGTGAAGTCTCTGAAACACTATAAGGTAAGTACAATTCATCAGTATAAGTTTATACATTTCCTAAATTTAATCTAGAAATGTAAATACATTGTGTTTGCTCACCTGTTGTAGAAACTTGGAGTATTTCTGACTGGATTTCCTGCTTTAGGAAGTAACTAGAGGGACTGAAGGCCGGTTGTGCTGCTGATGCCTCAGCAAGTGGAACAGCCAAATTTGAGCTCAATGCCACAGGTGGAGTTTGCACTTGTTTGGTGATGAACGATGGCAGAGGAAGCTGTGAAGGAGCTGCTACTTCTCTTTTCAAAGTCCTGTGTTGGTCCCAATCAAGAGGCTGCGGAGGATGACGCCAGAGGGAAATTGCATATCCAAGATGACGTACAGGACGAGAGCCAGGCCACAGGACGAGATCTTGCAGCTCTGTCTTCATCCACAGTTTCTGGTGCCGAGAACAGTTCCAGCTGTTAATGTCATGGTCAGGTTGAGGCAGAGGAACAGCAAAGGGCGGCTGAGCTGAGGGAACTATCATAAAAAAATAAAAATACATGGAATTAGGGTTCCATTAAAAAAAAGACTGTGTTCCAAATATTAGCCACATTGTTTACAAAATATTTGACAAACAGCGTGGAAATGCTGTTAATAAAGCAAACTACTCAGTAAAAAAATTAATTATTTTTTGTATGCAGTCAGTTCTTACCATCTTCAGCACTGTCCTCAAAGGAAAGGTCTCTGTGCAGAGGTGGAAGCTGCACTTGTGCTGGAATCTGAAAAGGAGCGATATCTTTCAGTTATTTATTTATGGCTTCAGTATAATTTTAAAACATCAGATTAAGTAGCTGTGAAAATTATCCAGACATTGCTATTGATGCAACAAATAGATATTTAAGGGTGAGTTGAAACGAACCTTTAAACAACTCTGTATTCTTTGCACTCTCTTTTTCCTTCAGTAGAAATGACAGCTGTGATGGAAGGGCCACGGATGTCTGTTGTGTGTTTGCCAGGACTGTAAACAATCAGAAGAAAGTAAACAAATGATTTTATGTACCGTAGCTTAAAAACATAAAGCATCAGATTTCTTTTCAGTAATAGAATGTACATTTCTTTACCGTTAACTGTTGAGGATTCTGAATCACCTGATGCGTCTGAACACCTGGACACCGTTGCAGTTGGACCTAAATAAAGATAATGTATCAGTCACTGTATGAATCCCAATTGAACACAACAGGTGGTGTTTAGTGGAAACTCAAAAAGTTGTGCTTTTATTCCTTCTGCTTCTGCCAGAACACAATAGGTCAAGGCTCAGTTTTGGAGGGTTATTCATCGTAAAAGAGAATAACACTCCAGTCCTGAAATCACCTACTTTAAGAAAAACCTGTCTTTGCTCTGTTTGACACTGGGGTTCCCTCTGTTTCCGCTGATCCTGACACTGTGTACACAAAGACAAATATGGGAGAGAGACTAAACACAAGCAGATTATATTTTAGAATTTCATCAAGTGTAACTATAGTGTGCGTACTGCTCTGACGCAGGAGCGTAGTGAGATGCTCAGCATTGCAGCCTCCAATCCTTCGTCCTCCTCCATCACTATGAGAAATCAAAAAATTATATTGTAAAAAAATCAAGGATCAGTTTGGGAGGAATATTCAGTTTTTAAGGCAATTTTTGTCCTTTCATCTTAAAATTGTTAATACAACATTCTTAGTTGCTCACCCAGATGTTTCTGTGGCACACTGGATGGTGTGGTTGTATGACTGGAGGATGATTTCTGTCTCTTGAGCAGGTGCTGCTGCAGCTTCTAGTCTCCCAGCACTTCTGAATCATCTGTGACATCCCCTCCTCTTTGATGAACTGCAGACAAACATTTCGCCGCACAATATCCTCTCTCTATGGCTCAGATTTGTTCTGCACACTAGGATAATTTTTTATCATTTTGGCCTCAGGAGAGGGGTCCTGACGAATAAATCCAAGGGGTCCCTTGCGGAAAACAACTCTTTGTTTTCCTGGATAAAAGATGGTCTTCTTCTGCATTTTGGCCTAGTATGGAGCAAAAAAGGGTAGATCATGCGTTAAAAAAAATCTGAAAACCTTTTAAATATATTTTGCATAAGAGCTCAACTGATTATTCAACGTACTGATAGTTCAAAAAGTTTCTATTTAAGGAAACTAGCAGATTGACCTGCAGCAAGGAAACAAATATATTTTCCATTCTGTTCATTTAGCTCTAAACATCAAAAGGTGCTCAAATGCAGCTAAAGACAGGAAGGACATAAAATATAATGATTTATCTGTTTTTATTTACTTGTACTGCAATCAGATATCAGTGTTTCAACACAGTGTACTCTCTCTGATATTATTATTTTAATTATTATTACATTTTGGCAAAAATTGAAACAGAATCTATGATTGTGAAAAAAATGCTGACTTTATCCTCACTCTAATAAAAAACACTGAGCATAATCTGTGAATAAAACATAAAGTAATCCTGATCCTTAAAAGTTAGTGTTTTTTAGGCAGCGTTGCAACACTTACTTTTTAAGAAATCACCACAGTTTTATTGTAAAACACAGACACATAAACCACACATAAAACCATAATGGTTTTATTACTGGCCAACGCCAGACAAAGGAGCCCACTGTGGTAGAAAGTAACGCTGCCATTCAGGGGGGCCGCCAGGAATATTGGGCCCTATGACAAAAAAATCCAATTGGGCCCCCCTGCACAGCTGCTTTTGCGACATCTCTAGAATCTAACTGATCCAGCAAAAGTTTTACATAAATAACATTAAAGGCTTGCTTCCTTTGGTCCAATACTGGTACTAGCACAATATTTACTTTTAGTGAATTGTACATGCAACCGTCTGCATAGAGTATGCAATTCACTATTTAAAGCAAGATTAAAAACTACACATAAAAATGCACTAAAAGCCATATATTAATCTCTATTTTTATTGCACAAATTCAAAACAAATGACAGTAAGCATATTTGTATGCTTAACTAAATATTCTAATCTGATCTACAAAATGTTGAACAACTGGGAGATAAAGTTAGGGAGGCCAGACTGAGATGGTTTGGACATGTCCAGAGGAGGGACAGTGGGTATATTGGTAGAAGGATGTTAGAAATGCAGCTGCCAGGAAAAAGACAAAGAGGAGATAGCTATATGGATGCAGTTAGAGAGGACATGAAGGTAGTTGGAGTGAGGACAGAGGATGCAGAGGACAGAGTGAGGTGGAGGAGGATGACTCGCTGTGGCGACCCCTGAAAAGGGAAAAGCCGAAAGAAGAAGGTCTACAAAATAAAAATATGTGTATCTTATTATCTTTTGTTGAGTTAATAAATCTAAGATTTTGTCACTTCCGTCTCTTGGTTCAGTAATTTTAATGAAAAAGACCTGTCTGTGGTTGGATGGTGACGTGTGGTTCATA
>JBBPBX010080940.1:0-15000 GCA_038048925.1 Garcialebias charrua | reverse complement strand
ACAACAACTTTATTCTGGCACAATAAGAGTTTCATCCCCCAAAAATATTTTTGTACAATTTTTAATCATCAAAGAGGAATTTGGGATAATTTATCTTCAGCTGCTGTTCCGAGTAGCAGATTTGCCATCTTTAATGCAGCTGGTTTTACGAGAGATTCACCGATGGAGTGTGGCTTACCCTGCTTTGCGATCAAATAAGCAACTTCATACGATGCTGTGAGGATCGGTTTGCTAACAGGTACAAATCCAAGAGCAGGCAGAGTGGCCCTTTCATCATATCTGGCTCGTTTCACCTTGAAATTAACAAAAAAAGGTAATTATTAGGTTGAAAGTGTCAGAAATTACCACAAAATTTTTAATTGACCTTAAACCAGAAAAAGAGTACTAAAACATGTTGCTGAAAAGGTAGAATAAGCTTAAATTAGCAGAAGAAAGCAAAAAGAATATATTTGCCCAATTAGGCTGAAAGAAGCAGAAATGAGCACAAAAATGTGGAAATTATCTGAAGAAAATCTAAAATTAGAAAAAAGATTCAGCTGAAAAGTAGCTAAAATAGCAGAAAGAAGCATCACCAGAATGAAGTTGAGAGAGCACATTTTTGCTGAATTAGGATGACATTTTTTTTAATAAGAGCATTAAATGTGGAATTAGCTTAAAAAGCTAAAATTAGCATAGAAACAACATCATATCTGGCTCGTTCACCTTGAATTCAGCAGGCGTTGTGTTCTTGTATTCTCCGTCTGTGCATCTTCATGAAGTGTTCCTTCAGTTTTGCCGGCGCCAGACTAGTTGCTCAACTTCGTGTTGCATATCATGCAGATAGGACGCTGACTCCCATCCCGTTCCGTGACACAAGTGAATCCATGTCCAACCACTTTCTTTTTTTGCCCGACATATTTACCGTAGTTTGTAAACACACGACGTACAGCCATTGACTTCATGCGCGCGTTATATTTCCGCATCACTGCACTGAATCGTGTGTTGCCAGATTGGGCGGTTCACCGCGATTTTCCTTCTGACTTTTGCGGATAGAGAGTGCTTTGGGCGGGTGGGACTCTATTTGGCAACACCGGTCACAACGGTGTTTACACAAGTGTGTCTTTACATCCGTGGCAGAGACTCCACCGAACCCCTGAGACCCGCTCATCGAACCCCTAGGGTTCGGTCGAACCCAGGTTAAGAACCAGTGACCTACATGGTAGATCCGAGTCTGTTCTCCGCTCTGCCCCCCCTCCCCCCTCCAACCCTTCCTCCTCTGCTCTTTATGGTGGGGAAAAAGGTAAAACAAGCAGCATAAGAGCTTGTAAATAAGTGTATTGGTTTTTACTGATAGATAATTAGTTATTAGCGGTACTGCATTTTAAATAAAAATAACACAAATCCGCTTATGAATTATAAAAGTTAGTCAATCCACAAAAACGCTGACAAAAAGTTTAGGTCCACTGTAAGCGGATTAGCGCTCCCTAGCGGTCTGGCGCCCAGCTTTGGTTGGAACACACTCTATGGTCCCCCTTTTTGAATAGGGGAGCCACCACCCCAGTCTGCCAATCCAGGGGAACTGCCTCCGATGTTCACGCAATATTGCAGAGTCGCTTAAGCCAACACAACCCCACAACATCCAGAGCCCTAAGGAACTCTGTGTGAATCTCATCCACCCCTGGGGCCCTGCCACTGAGGAGCTTTTTAACCACCTTGGTGACCTCAGCACCAAAGATTGGAGAGCCCGACCCAAAGTCCCCAGGCTCCGCTTCCTCAGTAGAAGATGTACCAGTGGGATTGAGGAGGTCTTCGAAGTATTCTACCCACCGACTCACAACATCCCGAGTTGAGGTCAGCAACATACCACCCCCACTATAAATAGTGTTGCTGGAGTACCGCTTCCCCCCGGAGACGCCGGATAGTGGACCAGAATCGCCTGAAAGCCATATGGAAGTCATTCTCAATGGCCTCTCCGAACTCCTCCCATGCCCGAGTTTTTACCTCAGCAACCACCCGAGCTGCATGCCGTTTGGACTGCCGGTACCCATCAGCTGCTTCCGGGGTCCCACAGGCCAAAAAAAATCCAATAGGACTCCTTCTTCAGCCTGACAGCATCCCTCACCACCGGTGTCCATCACCGGGTTCAAGGGTTGCCACCACGACAGGCACCAACAACCTTGCGGCCACAGCTCCGATAAGCTGCCTCGACAATAGAGGCGCGGAACATGGCCCACTCGGACTCAATGTCCCCCGCCTCCCTCGGAACGTGTTCAAAGCTCTCCCGGAGGTGGGAGTTAAAGCTCCGTCTTACGGGAGACTCTGCCAGACGTTCCCAGCAGACCCTCACAATACGTTTGGGTCTGCCAGGTCTGACCGGCATCCTCCCCCACCATCGGAGCCAACTCACCACCAGGTAGTGGTCAGTTGACAGCTCCGCCCCTCTCTTCACCCGAGTGTCCAAGACATGCGGCCGCAGATCAGATGAGATGACAACAAAGTCAATCATCGAACTGCGACCTAGGGTGTCCTGGTGCCAAGAGCGCATATGGACACCCTTATGCTTGAACATGGTGTTCGTTATGGACAATCCATGACGAGCACAGAAGTCCAACAACAAAACACCACTCGGGTTCTGATCAGGGGGGCCGTTCCTCCCAACCACACCCCTCCAGGTCTCACTGTCATTGCCCACGTGAGCATTGAAGTCCCCCAGTAGAACAAGGGAGTCCCCAGGAGGCGCACTCTCCAATACCCCCTCCAAGGACTCCAAAAAGGGTGGGTAATCTGAGCTGCCGTTTGGCGCATAGGCACAAACAACAGTCAGGGCCCGTCCCCCCACACGTAGGCGGAGGGAGGCTACCCTCTCGTTCACCGGGGTGAACCCCAACGTACAGGCACCAAGATGGGGGGCAACAAGTATGCCCACTCCTGCTTGGCGCCTCTCACCAGGGGCAACTCCAGAGTGGAAGAGTGTCCAACCCCTCTCAAGGAAACTGGTTCCAGAGCCAGAGCCATGTGTTGAGGTGAGTCCGACCATTTCTAGCCGGAACCTCTCAACCTCACACACTAGCTAAGGCTCCTTCCCCACCAGAGAAGTGACATTCCACATCCCAATAGCCCTAGATTATTGAGCATGAACTTTGAAATACTTACAAAAGTTTGAAGAAACAAGTTGACTTAAAAGGAAACAAGTTGACTTAAAAGGAATCATAAACACATGAAACGCCCCGCCCCAAATTTGTCTTTGTTCTCTGGGATTTTCTTTAAGACCAGTTTGGCCCTTCAGAACATTTTTCTCATTTGTTTTATAAAACACAAAATGGTGCTACCTTTGTCTCATATTTGACTGCATGATTGCATTTTTAATATTAACATTCCTTCAAGGAATGCAAATGACCCACCATCTTTCATGACAGAGTTTTAGACTAAGATCATCCTAACTTGAAAAGAGAATGTCTCTGAGCTACTAACAAAACTAAACTTTAGTTTAATTTCCAAAACAGCATGAAATAATGTCAGATTTTGTTTTATAAATTAGGTCAGCTATGGAAGCCATCTCAAATTAGATACACTTCTAAAGTGAATCTATTGTAGATGTACATCCATTGATTACCGGTACTTTCTGCAAGTTTCAGTCAAAGTTGTGAAGTAGTTCATGAGAGATTTTGGTAAAGGACAGATAAACGCTCGCAGATGAACAGGCAATAGCCTTTTCATCTCATTTCCCCTTTAAACCAACTCATTGCCCAATTATTAAATTTTTTACTGTTATAGAGAGTTAACAATTGCTTATGAAAGACATTAAGTATCCTCTTCTGAACTTATAATGCAGTGTTAATTTTCCCTTATCACTAGATCAGTGTTTTTATGTCCAGAAATTACCTGGCCAGAAAGTTTTAGCTACACAGATACCCTGCTGCAACAGACTGCAGGACTAATGGGAGGTGCTTCAAACACACACACATAGCAAAAGTAGTGTGTATACCAAATGGAACAAAGTCAGCAATAAAAGGAAAACACTCCTCTGAACAAGACCATAATTGTTTGGATGACTTTAGCACATAAACTAATAATACGTTTCAGGTTTTGATATAACTATAAGCCTGGGTAGCTGCCTTTGATGTTAATTGGAACCACTGGGCAGCAATCTACTTTATAGTACTGACAAATAACAGCTTCCTCGGGCCTTAGCATTAGAGGTTAGCCAGCAGAGAAGGCACATACAGTACTCACCCCATATGCTCATCAATATGAATAAAACTCAAAAGACAAGCTTGTCTTCACAGAGGCAGAACAATGCTGAGGACAGTCCCAGGCCTCAGCCCCGGTGATTGAAAAATCCTGTTTACAATTCTCAACAGTGCTTTCACGGGGGATTCAGTGTAGCGCGGAGCAGTGTTTCATTGATGTTACAGTGCTATTTTTCTTTCACTCGTTAATAGTTAGACCAAATTGTGGTTTCAAAAAAGGTGGTCCAATTGCAAATACTGCATTGGAAACACATTACTCACAAAGAGGCCTGTCCATTGTGTTTTGAATTTATTTTAGGAAATATAATAGTTTGGAACTCAACAGAAAAATCATTGCAGACATCTGGATTTAATAAAAAAAAATACAACACAATGATTTTTACATTTTAGGGCTTTTCTGCCATTGTTAGTTTAAAATAATATATATCGGTGTGAGAGGATGGCTGTGAGGTGAGAAGGGAGGCCATCTATAAAAGAGAGAAAAAAAATAATATATATATACACACATCACTGAAGGAAACCCTGTTATCCGGCTCAATAACAGAAAACATACCCCAGTGATGAATGCAAACATTTTGTCCAGAGAATTGCGTGGACTTTTTGATGATGGAAAAAGTTCAAAGTGCTTCCGTTCTTCCCAGATGATACCACGTCATAGTGTGTACACAAGTGACCTTGTCTGATGCCAGACCCCTACAGGTCAGACATGAGAGGAAAGGTGCCTGCTCTTAGAGGCTGATTCACTGTAGGACAAACGACAGGCGCTGCTGAAGAAAGTAATTGGCTTGTCTCTGTGTAAAAAGCACTTACGTTCTGATTGTTCACAGAGCTGCAAATGTGAGCATCAAACGAAACAGACCCAAGGAAGTTTCTCCGCTTTGACATGCTCCTCATCATGATGACTGACAGTGAGGACATGTGAACGATGTCTCGAGGTTTAAAAAGAAATGTAAGGCTGGACAAGATTGTGGAAGTAAAATATTTTTGACAGAACCAGAAG
Organism: Garcialebias charrua; assembly: GCA_038048925.1. Lineage (NCBI taxonomy): Eukaryota > Metazoa > Chordata > Actinopteri > Cyprinodontiformes > Rivulidae > Garcialebias > Garcialebias charrua. Next base: position 9,771 of record JBBPBX010080940.1, on the reverse strand, counting down.
GAAATGGAAACTTTTTTTTTAGAGAGATAAGGCTAAGTATGAACAAATTCCAACGGTAATCGTAAACTAACTCAAATGATTGATTTTCTTTGTAAGAGTACCTAAGGTAATTGATTTCACTCTCGTATGGTGGAAAAGTTAGTCACTAGTTTGTACCGAACCTACATTTTCATTGTTATGATGAGTATATGCTGAGTACAAATATAACTCAGTTATACTCAGTTACAGTATATTTGTCCATGAAACCCAATGAATCCAGTTACTGGTATAGATGACAAGAAATGGAGTTAATAAGTTAACTTAGGTTCGGGAGCAGGGCCACGCCCAAATCATGCCTCCAATTATCCCACGCAACCTACTTATACCTCGCTCACCTATTCATCTCATCTCAGTTTGTTACGTTTTGTCGACGGCGCTTCTACTCACCATGGACGACGCTTCTTCCTTTGTCCTCCACTCTGTTTCCGAGGGTCTCTTCGAAGTTCCATCCGCCGTCGACGAGTCCCCTCCTTCTGTTACCAGTCGGGCTCCAGGCTCCGTCTTCACGACTCAGCTAAGTATTTTCGATCCTCAGACTCAGTCCCTAACTATTTCATTTACAGTTTCTCACCCTTCCGGAGTCTATCTGCCACTCGCATCTATTTCTCGTTCTGGTCGACCCGAGGCGTTTAGTCAACATGCTCATTTTCCTGGTCCTCAGCGTCACTCACCGGCTCTCAGTACGACCGCTTCTCTGCGTTCCTCTTCCAGTGTTATTCCGACACGCCAGCTTCTCGAGCCGTGTACCGTTGCCAGCTTTCGGCGCTCTCTCCGCTGAATGGGAATCCCTTTCAGCAGTTCTGACAATGGATTGTGTCTCTTTCAGCTCCTTTCCTCCTCGGCGCCTCGACTGCCACCAACTTTACCGTCATCTGAACTACCCGCGGCCGCGACTTATGTTCCAGCTTCCGCTTCCGCTTCCAATCTGTGTTGCCAGATCTCGCGACGAAAACAAGCGACCAGCCCAAACCAAGCCCAACTGGCAGCCCACCCCATTGTGTACGACGACGGCCATTTTTTGTCAGTATGCATTTTTTGGGGCATTACTGTACATATAACCAGCAACGTTTTGCTAGCTTAACACTTTGAAGAACTTATCCACTCTAAAAACAAATGATAAAATAAATTAGACTTGATATCAATAAACCATAAATGATAAAATAAAAATAAATTACATTTTGCATACTTACACGACTTAATCCCATGAAACCTCTTGGAATCGTTTGCAGAGTGTTGACAACGTTGGACATTGACAACAGAATCTTGAAGGATGCGTACAAATAAAAATAAATAAAAAATAACTAAGATAAATAGAATAAAAACTGTATGGTAATCTCATAGTTGAGCTAAGTCAACATACTACTTTCTTTAATCTCTATCCTGAATCATGCTTTAAGTGTGCGCTCTGTCTCCCATTCTTTATTATATTTTCCCGTATTTCCCCTATTTATTGTAGCTAATTTTAGCGTGGTCTTGTCACTCTAGACAAAGAATAAAGTGCTAAGATTAACAAGCCCAAGCAAGCGGCTTAGCATTCCAAACAAGCCCAAGACACCACAACGATCGACTCACCAAATTTATGTGCATCTGTAGAAAATAACAAGCTCACATTTGCTTATTAACGCAGACTTGGCTGCTATTCTTCCAACGTCTACCGTGACGTCATTCCGTCATCGACTGCAGGACTTCCCGTCATGGCGACAGCTCCCCCAGTGGGAGCCGGGTCACATTACCACCTGTACCCGTAACCTCTTTATCAGTACTTTCTCAGCTTTTTCCAACGTCTTTCGGTCCCGCCTTCGCAGGCTCTACGAAATCACCACCCATCCCTCCATCATCATTCTCTTCTTCCAATCATTCCAATCCGGTTTCGACTTCTTTTCCACTGCCCACGGCTTCGGCTCGGACATCTGCTCCGAGCGACCGCAGGGCCTTCCATCGTGGCGGCAGCTCCCCCCAGTGGGTGCCAGGTCACATTACCACCTGTACCGCAACCTCTTTATCTGTACTTCCCCTGCTTTCTCCAACGTCTTTCGGTCCCGGCCTTCGCAGGCTTCGCAGCGTCACCATCCATCCCTCCATCTACACTCCCTTCTTCCCATCTTTCCAATCTGGTTTCAGCTGCTTTTCAACCGCTCGCGGCTTCACCTCGGACACCTGCTCCAAGATCCCGCAGGACCTTCTGTCATGGCGACTGCTCCCCCCAGTGGGAGCCAGGTCACATTGCCGGTCGTACCCGCAACCTCTTTATCGGAACTTCCCCAGCTACTCTACCCCCTCCACTCTTCCCATGCCTCCTTTCTCGTTGGCTCCCCGTGCAGGGGTCTTCGCATCACACGCCCTTTCGCACTCTCCTTCGGCGACCTCCGTTCGCTCCATTCGTCCCTCCTTCCTCCCGTCCCCTCATCCTTTCACCCCTATTTCCTTCCTTCATCCCCCTTGTTCTTACTTCCCTCCTCCTTTCGTACCCTCATCCCCCATCCCTACGTCTCTTTCCTTCGTCCCCTCATCCCTTCATCCCCTCCTCCCTTCTCTCATACTTCCTCCTTCATCCCCTCGTCCCTTCCTCCCTTCAGCCCCTCATCCCTATATCCCTCACCCCTTCATCCCTTCATCCCTCACCCCTCCATCCCTTCATCCCTACTTCCCCTCATCCCTACATCCCTCACCCCTTCATCCCTTCATCCTTACATCCCTCACCCCTCCATCCCTTCATCCCTACTTCCCCTCATCCCTACATCCCTCACCCCTTCATCCCTTCATCCTTACATCCCTCACCCCTCCATCCCTTCATCCCTACTTCCCCTCATCCCTACATCCCTCACCCCTTCATCCCTTCATCCTTACATCCCTCATCCCTCCATCCCTTCATCCCTACTTCCCCTCATCCCTACATCCCTCACCCCTTCATCCCTTTATCCCTTCCTCCCTTCAGCCCCTCATCCCTCATCTGTCCGTCATCTTCAATGCACTTTGCCACGGCCTCGGCTGACGCAAAGTGCCGGACGTCATCACTCGTTGTCGTCATTGTCCTTTTCGTCATGGGGATTTTGCGCAGCCTCTGCGTACCTATGTGCGGTCCATCGTCATCCTCGTCATCACGGTGCTTTCGCACGGCCCCAGCCGTGCCAATGTGCTGGCCCTCATCATCTTCCTCATCATCACAGTGCTTTCACGCAGCCGCTGTTGTGGCATGGTGCTGACCTACCTCATCGTTATCTTCAAGCGCTTTCGCACAGACACAGCTGTGCCGAAGTGCTGACCATCGTCATCATCATCATCATTATCTTCGAGGGGCTTTCTCACGGCCACGGCTATACCGGAATGTTGGCCGTCATCCTCATCATCACAGTGCTCTCCCACTGCCGCTACGTCGCAAGGTGTTGACCGTCGTCATCGTCACAGTGCTTGTCACAGCCACAGCTGTGACGAGTTGCTGTACTTCATCATCACCTTCATCGTCCCTTCGTTTTACCGCGGCCTCTGCTGTGCCTGAGTGCTACCCATCATCATCATCATCTTCAACGCCCTTTCGCGCGGCCACTGCTGTACCGAAGGGCTGCCCGTCATCGTGCCCACGGTGCTTTGCGCAGCCGCAGTTGTGACAATGTGCCGATCGTCATCTTCGTCTTCATTGGGCTTAGCTTCCCGCTCCCCGTCCGCTTCTTGTCATGGCGGAACTGTTTCTCCCGCTTTCTGCACGGTTTGCCATCTTCGATTGTTCGTCTCTCGACATCGTATCCCTCCCTCTGTTCGTTGCTTATTCTCACTCCACCCTCTGACTCCGTATTTCTACTTTCTGGACTTGGTGGTTTGACATGGATTTTTCGTCTGAATAGTATCAGTCCTTCTGTGTTGGGGAGACCTTTCCGCATCTAGTCCGGTTGCGTTGGGGCGGATTATTCAGGTTTTGGGTCGCCTGTCATCCCTGGCATACCTGACGTCCACTTGCCACGACCTCTGTGACTCATTTCTAGCTCACGAGCGTCTCGTTCCGTTTACTTCGATTTCTTCTGGGTTCATCGTCCTTGCGATCCTTTGGGGGCTTGAATGGTCAAGATCATCCACACTGATAACATTACAGTCGTTGACATAATTAACAAAGGCCGATCTCACTCTCTAGTTATCATGTAGTTTATTTGCAAAATAACTCTAATCTCAGCCCAACATCAGTTCTTGCTCCGAGCATACTTGGCATACATCCGCAACAACCTCAGTGACTTATTCCAAGCTCACACATGTCCTTGTTCTATTTAATCCAGCGACTTTTGGGGTTCATCGTCGGGCTCGGGAAGGAAAACAAGTTGAAACGTTCCCGAAGGCCAAACCCCAAGCAAGAAGTCTTCTCATCCCAAGCCTTTCAGCATTCTCCTCGGACAACCTCCTTCAGCTCCACTCATCCCTTCATCCCCTCATCCCTACTTCCCTTTCCCCTTTCATCCCTTCATCCCTACATTCGTATTCCCTTCATCTACTCATCCCTACTTCCATCCTCTCCTACATTCATTCATCCCTTCATCCCCCATCCCTTCCTATCATCGCTACTTCCATATTCCCTTCATCTACTCATCCCTACTTTCATCCTCTCCTACATTCATTCATCCCCTCATCCCCTCATCCCTACATCCCTCCATCCCTTCCTATCATCCCTACTTCCATCTTCCCTTCATCTACTCATCCCTACTTCTCTCCTACATTCATTCATCCCTTCATGCCTCCATCCCTACATCCCTCATCCCTTCATGCCTCCATCCCTACATCCCTTCCTATCATCTTTCCTACATCCCCTTTCTTCCCTCATCCCTACAACCCCTCATCCCTTATCTTTTCATCAATAAAAAACTTAAACTTGTGTTTTGTGGCGTGGTCCTTGCTAATGAAATGGAGTTAATAAGTTAACTTAGGTTCGGGAGCAGGGCCACGCCCAAATCACGCCTCCAATTATCCCACGCAACCTACTTATACCTCGCTCACCTATTCATCTCATCTCAGTTCGTTACGTTTTGTCGACCCCAATCCCCCCTCTCCCTTCTTCCAAGTTTACTCTTCATCCATAACCATGCTTTGCTTTCTCTTGCTCAGGTTTCCGTCCGGGGGGGTTCATCGTCGGGCTCGGGAAGGAAAACAAGTGAAACGTTCCCGAAGGCCAAACCCCACGCAAGAGTCTTCTCATCCCAAGCCTTTCAGCACTCTCCTCGGACAACCTCCTTCAGCTCCACTCATCCCTTCATCCCCTCATCCCTACTTCCCTTTCCCCTTTCATCCCTTCATCCCTACATTCGTATTCCCTTCATCTACTCATCCCTACTTCCATCCTCTCCTACATTCATTCATCCCTTCATCCCTCCATCCCTTCCTATCATCGCTACTTCCATATTCCCTTCATCTACTCATCCCTACTTTCATCCTCTCCTACATTCATTCATCCCCTCATCCCCTCATCCCTACATCCCTACATCCCTTCCTATCATCCCTACTTCCATCTTCCCTTCATCTACTCATCCCTACTTCTCTCCTACATTCATTCATCCCTTCATGCCTCCATCCCTACATCCCTCATCCCTTCATGCCTCCATCCCTCCATCCCTTCCTATCATCTTTCCTACATCCCCTTTCTTCCCTCATCCCTACAACCCCTCATCCCTCATCTTTTCATCAATAAAAAACTTAAACTTGTGTTTTGTGGCGTGGTCCTTGCTAATGAAAAACCTGGATGACCATTCATTTTCTGCTTTCAGACAAGACAAAGGTTATTTGTTTTTGGACACAACACACAAGTATTTAGGAATAAACTTTGCAGCCTTTCAATTCCTCTAGATGGCATTAATTAGCCTCAGAGTCAGAGTCAGAGAGATTTATTTGTCATTCGTGTCTCATATGGTACATGTGGTGGAACGAGATTACGTACGCAGGGTCCCAGTTACATCCAACAATAAAATGTAAAAAAAAAAACAGTAATAAGATCTAAGATATGAACTAAGAAAAACATCAGCTAAATGAACATGAATCTCCAGTACTAATATAAAAAATATAAAAAAAACTTGGTGTTAGTTGTGATCAGGATGTCTTTTAACCCCCACATTAAAAAGTTACTGTCTGCTTTCCCCCACCTGCATAATATCTCTTAAGATTAGCAACATCCTTTCCAAAAATGATGCACAGAAACTGGTCCTTGTCACATCTAGGATGGACTATTGAAATTGTTTATCAATTAGAAATTTGCTAGATGCTTGTTTTGCAGTAATGTTAACGTTTCATCACGTGAGTATCAGTATTGTCATTCATGTTTTGGGTTATGTACAAATAAGTTGTCAGGCGTTAATTGGTGACCCAGCCATCCATTATCTTTTACCCGCTTCTTCCATTTTTTGGTCACGGGGTCGCCGGTGCCCATGTTCAGCAGTCACAGTGCGAGGGGCGGGGGACACCCTGGACAGGTCACAAGTCCATCACAGGGCCATATAGAGACAAACAAGACAAACAACCTTTCACTTTCTCACTCACACCTAGGGACAATTTAGAGTTATTAAAGGTCCACTGACATGATTTTTTTTACTATTCATAAAACTGCTCAAAATATATATATTTTAACATTTAAATATGTTCGTTTTTGCAAACAAAATGATAAATCACTTTAATTTTGCTTTAAAAGTGATTTTGAACTTCAAGCCGTGTTTAATCATGGGAAAACCGATTACACACGAATACACCATCTGTGACGTAGTGTCCAGAGTGAGAGGCAGAGGGCTCTGGTCTCTTTAAAGGTTCAGTATGCAGTTTCTGTAGAACTGCAGCAGTTAGAAATATTTTCAACAGGCAAAGCATTCTGATCCCTCCCCCTCAGAGCCATATGTGGCTCTGCCCCCTTGTGGTCTGTTGAATTTCAAATTCAAGCTCTGTTTTTATTGGCTGATTCAAATTCAAGCTCTGTTTTTATTGGCTGGTTACAAACTCTGTTTTTATTGGCTGGAAAATGGCGGGTCACCTTTTCTTTTTAGAAATGCTTATTTACCACCTGGAGAAGCAAGGGGACAATATTTTTTTTTTTTTTTTTTCAGAGATTACCTGGCTAACATCAGTCTGTCAGGAGGTAGTGACAGAGTGAAGAAATATGTTCATAAAAAAAGCTACATACTGCAGCTTTAATAGCGGACAATTTAAAACACGACGAATTTAGCAATCTATGTGAAGATTTGAGCTATTTGTCTTCATTTTGGGAAGCAGAAAATAGTTTGGGTGATGGAACAAGAAACAACAGGATCTAATTTAGGTCTGATGCTGCATCAGACTTACCTTCATGTGGAGCTGCTCACACGCGCACACTGTGACAAGCCCAGAGCTCTTTCTCACACTCTGCACACTACGTCACAGATGGTGCGTTCATGTGTAATTGGTTTTCCCATGATTAAACACGGCTTGAAGTTCAAAATCCCTTTTAAAGCAAAATTAAAGTGATTTATCATTTTGTTTGCAAAAACGAACATATTTAAATGTTAATATATACATAGGCGTAGATCCTGGGGGGGTCGGGGGGTCCGGACCCCCCCAATCTTGGGGAAATATAGATCTGTCCCCCCCAATAATTCAATAAAGGAAACCGTGTCTTTAAACAATATAAATATAAAAAGGCAAAAAAAGAGAGAAATCCGCCATTATTCTAAGAAAAAAAAAGGAAATTTTGCCCCCCCCCTTCTCTGTTGGCAAATGGTTTAGTCCAATGTTTACAAGGAACAACAAAAGCACCGGAGTCACAGGCTCCGCGCGGAGCCGCTGGGTGGGAGTGAGCTGCAGCACAAACTATTAACTTCCAGTAAGTAGCTACTTAAAACATAGGTGACAGTGACTGGGAGGAAAAGGTACACAGTGTTGAAAGACAAGTGTGTCTGTGTCTCATTAGTGGCTGTAGCAACAGCAAAACGCAACGAGGAGCGACACTTCATCAGCTAACACGCTAGCTTCAATGCTAACTGGCTCACAACAGACAGAAGAATGTCAGCGCAGCTTTGAGCAGGATGGATTCACATTCATCATATTTTCAGGTGTGGAGCTCTTGAAAGAAGTAATGATAAAATATGTGAAAGATAAATAATTTAAAAAGAGTAGAGAAGATGTGATGATTAGTTAAAATGATTTTATATGTGTAGCACTTTGTTGCAGCTGTGGTTGTTTTAAAGGGCTTTCTAAATAAATTATTATAAAAAATGTTAAGGATCAATACTTATGTTACATGGTTAATAAAAAAAGTCACTGTTTATTATATTACAATTACATTATTGATATTTTGTATCTGCAACTGGAAGATTTTATTCTTAATAGGTTCTTAAAAAATGCTACAGATTTGTTAATAGTAAAAGGCATATTTTGAATGAATGTTACAAACGTGTTCATTTCTACAAAACAGTTAATAAAATATTTATAAAATACAATGAATTTCAAATGTTACAGATTGAGTTTAACATAAAAGAAATAGTGTTTTATGTTTAAATATCAGTTAATAAGTAATCCATTATGCCCCCTTGTTTAGGACTGGAACCAATCTCAGCTGCTTTTGTGTGAAGGCAGGGACACCCAGGACAGGTCTCCAGTCCATCACAGAGACACCCAGGACACGTCTCCAGTCCATCACAGAGACAGACAAAGAGACAAACAACCATCCACACTCCCAGTCAAAGCTAAGAACAATTTACATTTGCACAGAAGAACCAAAAATTATTCAAACTGAGGACTCAAGTTCTTGATTGAGAGTTCTAATCACTACTGGTAATTATCAATAATAATTGATCATATTTACCAAGCTAAATCATTGTGTGGAGTCTTTAATAATACAGACCAGATCAGATGTGATCAGGCAGTCATATATTCACATGTATGTAAATGTATTATTATTAATACTATAATTAAAGTTGAACCATGCAAATTTGTTTGGAACGAACAAGTGGACCTTTGTGCCTCTTGGTTCCACTGAAGTAGCTCTCAGTCTCAAAAAGTTTGGTGACCCCTGCATTAAAGTATTTCTTCTCCTTGAAAACTGTTTTCTTTTTAAGCTTTAAGATTTTGGGAAGGTGTGGTACCAGATTATCAGTGACACTGACCACAGCAATCTATGAATACAAGCCAAACTGAAATTTAAACAATATTTAGAGGGGACCTATTTTGCAAAATTCTCATTTTGCACTTGTCATTTTGACAATTGGCAAAGATTGAACACATTAAATGTTTTACAAGAGTAATGAGTGTCACTATTGTACTGATTAATAGTAGTATTTTGCGTGAGTGCAGCTACAGCGTGCGCTCTCAGGACATGATTACCTGCAGTGTTCTGTCAGTGAGGACTGAACTTGGAAAAAGGGCCTTCTCCTACTCCGCTCCTGCTTCATGGAATATCTTACAAAAAGATCTGAAGCTCTCGAACTTGACTTCTCTAAATGGTTTTCAGAATCTGTTGGAATCCTGGCAAAAACCAATGCAGATTTGTTCCTGTCTTTGATTTTATACATATACCTTATAATGTTTTGCTAGTTTTTTGATACTTTGTTAAAAAAAAAATATATATATATATATTTTTTTTTTTCTCTCTTTTGTTTTCTATTGTTTATTGTTTGTTTGTTTATTGTTTAAGGAAATTCTACCACTGCTGTTCATTGTTCTTTAGTTTTAGCAGGTCGCTTTCGTAAATGAGCCCATGAGGTTCAAAAGATTTACCTGACTAAATAAAGGTTGAATGAATGAATG